>BFEA01000840.1:33083-39309 GCA_003427395.1 Chara braunii | reverse complement strand
CTTCCTTCCGCGTCCCCCCCCCTTCTTGTTCTTCTTCTTTTTTTTCTTTTTTTTCTTCTTCTTTTTAGAAAAATTGTGAATTAATCGGAGTAAGTCGCTAAGGAACTCTGAGTAAATTTTTGACAAAAATTAGGCAGTTGACTATCTATTTGTTCATGATTGTTTTTGTTGTGCTCAAGCATTTCTTCGTTCTTCTTGCTTCCTGTCATTCTTCATCTTCTTTATTCTCTTCTTTTTACTTTCTTCCTTCTTCTTCTCCCTTTTCTTCCTCTTCTTGTTCAATCTTCCTTTGCAGCAAGTGTGTGCTCCGAAAAATGTCACAGGCCTTTGACAAGTGTGTGCTCCCAAAACTGTCATAATCCTTCAACAAGTGTGTGTTCCCTGAACTGCTTTAGGCCTACAACAAGTCTGTATTCCCAAAATTGTTGCAGGCCTAAACGCACCTTTGCACAGGCTAGGCCTTTGACAGTTGGGTGCTCCCAAAACCGTCACAGACCTTTTAGAAGTGAGTGTTCCCAGGACTGCTATAGGCCTATAACAAGTGTGTGTTCCCGAAATTGTGCACAGACACACACAAACACATTCAGACACGCACACTTGGTAGAGGCCTCTGAGCACCTCTGTCCGTACTAAGCACTGTCGCGCATTTTTGTTTGTTTGCAGTCCGCTCGCGACGATGAAGTCAACCCAAGGTGCGAACGGTATGACCAAGCCGAGAAGCTCCGGGCCAGCCCGGACAGTATCTTCTCGGGGGCAGCCAGCGTGCTCAGGAGGGGTTGTGCAACGGAGGCAACCACCGCAGTCTGACGTCTTTCCAGTCGCAGTGGGAGAGGATGGTACTCCCCATTGCGGAGAAGGAGACGAAGTGGAAGTTTACGAAGAGCAAGGAGAGTACGACAAAGAAGGCGAAGGAGAGGAAGAGGCAGAAGTTGAAGAGGAAGAAGAAGAGGAAGACGGAGACGCAGGATAAGGAGCAAAAGACGAAGAAGAAGTCGAAGAAGAAGAAGAACCAAAGGACGAGGAAGAAGGAGAAGAAGACTCAATCGAGGAGGAGGGTTATTGGCTCAGAGAGTTCCTTGAGTCGCGTCCTGTTCGCGATGACTTCAAGTTTTTCTTCTGGGCCATGTACGTCACAGTCGGTCTTGCCTATCTTCACGTGAAGGTCAGCGGCAGCGACATTTATTCAGAAATTGGCGAAATTTTATTTGCGACCTACGTAACAGAGAAGTATCTTTTGGCCGAGTTGTGGGTCGTCATAAAAAAGAAGGTTGTGAAATGTTTTTTGAAGGGAGACAAGTTAATGCCCATGAAGATGCCAATCCAGAACAGAAAGCTTTTGGCATTTAACAAGATTGGCTGCAAGGTAACTGCATCCATCTTTGCCAACATTTCCAATGCATGTTTCATCAATCTCAATGGCCTAAATGTTTATCGTCGCAGTTGCGGGTCTCTCTTTTGAACTTGTTGTGGGCACCATTGATGTCAGCGTGTGACGCAACTCAGTTTGTGTGTTCCATTTTTCCGTTGCGGACAAATTGCCACTCCTAGCGCGTCACCGGATGTTATAGGCCTATAACGTCGAAAGTATTTTCGACGCCACCGGATGTTGTAGGCCTAGCGCGTCACCGGATGTTATACGCCTATAACGTCGAAAGCGTTTTGGACGCCACCGGATGTTGTCTGCCTCTAACTCCTGAAACGTCGTAGCCCGTCGCTGGCCTTCAATTATCGCCGCTCTGTTTGTGTGTTCCGTTCTCGAAGACTTATAGGCCTATAACTTACTCTGACACGCTGCGTAACCGTTGATTGCCTTCGCGTGCTATGCAGCCGTTTGTGGAAGGCCTGTCTGCTTTTCTACGACCAAATTTGGACGAGAAACTTCTTCCTTTTTGATGCGCAGAGCAAGAAGCAGCAACTCGAACTCCAACGACCACAACGACCACAACGACCGCGAAGACCACGAAGGGTGCCAAGATGCCGCGCCGCAAAGATGTCATTTCTCCTCAAACCGTGGTGGAGTCTTCTGGTGGTTTGGAAAGGGGATCGGGCACAAAGAACACCGCAAAGTGGAAAAAGACGGCGTCGGGTCCAGGTAAGGGGAAGGCGGGCGAAGAGGGGCTACAAATTCCCCAAGGTTTTGTGCCGACCGAGCGTGTGGAAGATTTGACAAAGACTTGGGAGGAGTTGAAGAGCTTGAAGGAGAAGAAACTCTCGCACGAGTCATTCTATCTTCAAATGAGCTGTTTGAAGAGGTCGCCCCTCATAAATGGGAAAAGACCGTTGGAGGTGCGAGAGCTAGACGAGGATCATGTGCAGTCCATAATGGACTCCATGCTGAAACATCCAACTGGGGATCATCTTCCCTTCATCGGCCTCATCGACCCTGGCCAAGCCAGTCGCAAAGAAGAGGTGAATCTGGATGCGCTGGGAAATGGCCACTACGACATTTTCGTCCTTGGTGGCAACCACAGTTGGGAGGGTAGGGAACGGTTGTCTTGCATGAACCCCGACAACGACGACTACAAGTGCAATGTGTGCTACATTTACGTTGGCCTCACGGTCAACGAGGCGAGGCAGGTCGCCCACATGCACAACCTCGCCGCCGGCTACCACCGGGACTACAGCTTCATCGAGAAGCTCAAGTGATGGCGACAAGTCTTCGAGCGCATGGGGTCCGTCAAGTCGGTGGAAGTTAAACTCGCTTGCCTGAAAGAAGCTATGATTCCGAACGCGGCAAAGAAATTGGGAGCCCAAGACCCGTTGCTGCAGTGTGCTTTCAAACCCAAAGAAATTTGGGACCTCATGTGCAAGATAATCAACATGTGGCAGAAGGGTGAGGTCAAAGGCCAGAAACTGAAGCCGGCAGCGAAGAGCATCCTGAAATCGGATCAGGATCTGGAATCGAGCGAATCGGAGGGCGGAAAGAAAAGCCAGCGTGGGAAGAGGCTTCAAAGGGCAGCTGCGACGGAGCAAGAGATGGCGCTTTTGCACCCTCGGGTGCAAATACAGGGTAGCAAAGTCCCCATGGTCGCCGATGACATGCCCGCACAACATAGGATAGCCATGGGTAGTATGGCTCTAGAGCACGCCGTCCCTATCCTCCTTGAGGTCATTGCGAAGCAGATCTCGCTCAAGGAGATGGAGAAGAAGTTTCAGCTTGTCAAGCAAGTCGCGTACATCTGCAAGGCCTTCGCAGTGGGGGTGGGTTGTGCTGACTTCAAGGAGGCCGAGAAACAGTATCCGCTCCACACGAAGAAAGACATGTTGGAAAAGTTCGCCGGTGGCGTCAGGAGGGGTCAGAAGAGTATCCCCGCACTGGATGGCCATGTTAAAAGGGCTTTGGATTGGAAGAGTAAGGAGAGGAGACTGCAAGCAAAGGAGGCTCTTCACGCGTTCCGTTCGGCACCTCTCACGGAGCCCTTCGTCGACCGGACGGAGGTGAAACATGAGAACGACGGAGCGGAGGTAAAGATTATCAACGGTGACATGCGCCTGCTGTCGAAGCTGCAGACGGAGAAGCTGCCGATATCTCTGGCGATTTTCGACTGCCCCTACGGCTTCGCGCACGAGGGACATGCGTCTGATCATGAGCCGTTTCCCGAGTCAAACGTTCTGGAGGTTCTTCAGAATCTGAAGGACGTGTCTAGTGCCCCCTTGTGGACAGTTGCGGGATTCTGTTCAGTGGACATGCTTCCTTCCATTCGCTCCGCATTCAGAGAAGTTTGCAATGCAGGGCAGGAACTTTTGACATGGTGCAAGCCCAATGTGATGAATCCCGGTGGGCCCCGGCTTGTGAGTGCGACGGAATTCTGCGTGTTGGGCTACTACAGCCAGACTGGGCAGCGCGAGATGGCGCATTACAACTTTGACCCTACAGATCCGCGTCACAATTTCCAGCTCTTTAATGTTGTGACGCAGAAGTACCAACACCCCGGCGGCGGTGTCCTCTGCCAGAAACCAGAAGCCGTACAGTTCGTACTCCTGGCAGGTGAACAAATTTTCTCCTGCGGGGGCCTGCATTCTGAACGGTTTCTCTGGTTCCGGGACTGGCGCCATTGCGTGTGTGAAGGCGAATCGGAATTGTCTGGTGGTGGAGATAAACACGAAATGCGCCAAGGGAATCGCGACGAGGCTTTTGACAGACATCGACGGCACACTCGCGCGTGAAACGCCAAAGAGGATCCTCAAGCAGAAGGCATCGCAAAGCAGCTCACCCGCGAAGTCTGCCGAAAATGAGCTTGGCGTCGGCGGAGACACGGACACTGCTGCTGGAGTGACGCAGACCGTCGGGGAGGCCGCACCGGCTGTTGACGGGCCATCTACTGAGCCTGTTGAACATGCTTCAGGGCCATCCGCTGAGCCTGTTGAACATGTTTCCGGCCCATCTGCTGAGCCTGTTGAGCAGCCACCTCTTTCTCGTGAGCCTGCTTCCGTGCCTGTTCCTGGCGTTGTTCTCGACGCTGGGCCTGAGGCTAAGACGCAACATACGGTCGGGGCAGTCCCGGCTTCTACAGATGTTCAGCAGACTGTCCTGAGCCTCACCATGAGCCAGGAATCGGACAAAACCACGGCTGGCGGCAGGAAGGGGCGAAAGCGAAAGGCCAGTGGTGAAGAGGTATCAAGTCCGCAGGGTGGGGTGACGACTGGCCCCAAAGCCAATACTCGCTCACGGACTGCGAGGTGACTGAGGCGACGACGTGGCCTTTGCATGTAGGCCTATATCTCGGGTGTGGACACGCACCTGCGATATAGGCCTATATTACATGTGTGCCCTCAAACCTCTGCCAGTTTCGTATTCTGCCTACTCTTTCGTCTTGGTTGCATCTTCTCCTCCACTTGTTCTTGTCACCATGTGTAGCCAAAAACACACGGGTCGCTCGATAGTGACAAAAGGTCCAGGAGCTGCCATTTGTTGGCGTTGAATAATGATTAACTTGGTACATTCCGGTTAGAGAGCCAAAGCAGGATTGACAACGATCCATGTCTCAAGGATTGCGCCTCTCACGATTGATGCCAGAAGAGAAACCAAGTTTTATTCGTTTACGAGTCTCCTGTTATCATCGCATGGCCGAAATGAGGATTCCTGTGGTTTGTGGCCTAGGAGCTGTCGTTTGTTCATGTCGAATAATGAATTGCTTGGTACATTCCGGCCAAAGAGCCGAAGCAGGATCGAAAAACGGTCCATGTAGCAAGGATTGCGCCTCTCGCAATTGGTGCGAGAAGAGAAACCAAGCTTTATTCGTACACGAGTCTCCTGTGGTGTGCGCTCGTTTGCCTGGGTGCCTCCCAAGATTGGTCGTCGTCAAAGTGCGTGTTGCCTGGAAGCTTTTCCCAGGATTGGTCGTCATTCATTCGTCGTTGGAGCTGTGTGGTTTGGCATGTGGATTTGTTTGTGGTAGAACTGTTCTTGTGTAGATTAGGCTAGCTCTTTGCTTTTTAGGTCGCCGAAGTGGGAACCAGGCGCACTCGGTTCGTGGTTCAGACCGCAGTGGGTCGACAATTTTGAGAGTGTCATCGTTACTRTGAACCATGTGTTGTACATTGTAGGCATTTAGAGCCCTCCCAGGGGCACTCGGCACACGTGTGGTAGTTTTCGGGGACAAGGGGTATTTCAGTTTGCACATGGGCTAATTGTGATATTTTTTCTAAGGGTTATTTTTGATAACCCTCTCGTTTTGATGTGCGAGTTCTTGTCCATTTACCATTGGGTGGACGACCACTCTCTCTCTCTCTCTCTCTCCCCCCCTCTCGGGCTATCAGAACAGTATTATAGGCCTATAACTCTTTCTCTCTCTCTCTCTCTCTCCCACGCTCTGTGTTGTGTGTGCGTGCAGGCAGAGCTCAGCAGTGCTCAGTGTCTCACAAAATGACTCTCCTCTCTCTCTCGCTCTCGGGCTATCAAAACAGTATTACAGGCCTCTAACTCTTTCTCTCTCTCTCTCACGCGCGCGCGCTCGGTGTGTTGTGTGTGTGTGTGTGTGCAGAGAGCTTAGCAGTGCTCGGTGTCTCACAAAACGACTCTCCTCTCTCTCTCGCTTTGTTTGTGTGTGTGTGTGTGTGCAGAGCTCAGCAGTGCTCAGTGCTGTTGTAGGCCTTCATACACACGCACACAAGGACACAGTTAGACACACACAGATTGACACAACCAAACACACACAACCAAACACACACCGACACAGACGCGCACAACCACACACACAAGAGCACAAAGATACGCACACACGGA
>BFEA01000839.1:369414-395757 GCA_003427395.1 Chara braunii | reverse complement strand
TGTGTGTGTGTGTGAACGTTCCACAAGAATGAATCTTCATCTTTATCGAGGAAGATTCATTCTCGTTGGGTATGTCTGATTTCCTTTTTTTTTTTTTTTACAGAATGTTGTTTGTTTTTTTGTGTTTTTTTCCATTTTTTTGTTCTTCCATGATGTACTACCGGTTGTCCGAGGCTCGGCAATGATCGGGCTACTGGTAGTCCGAGCCGCAGACTTGATAGCTAGGCGAGGTACTGGTGGTTTAAAATTTAAATACCCCCGCCAACACGGTACAAGGCTGGGGACTAGTGCAAGAACGGATGATGGCCCACTACCTACTAAGTCTATCAAGACGGAATGATTATGCACTACCTAGCACCAACGGTACAAGGTTAGGGGCTAGTGCAAGAACGGATGATGGCCCACCACCTACTATGTCTATCAAGACAGAATGATTTTGCACTACCTAGCGCCAACGCTATGATAAGCTCGTAGTGCCAGGGCGCAACCTACGCCATCACTGCGAAGGGACAAAGAGAGAGGGGCTCGGTCGGTAACATATCTCAAGTCCGCCGTAGCAAAACTCACATCGAGGGAGTGGTAGACTGAGGTGACACATGGAAAGGATAGAGGGAGTGAGAAACGGGGTGGTGCATAGAACCAGGGTACAAGCTGGGATCAGCGACATCGACGGAAAAGGTCTGCTACGCTTCTCAGGGTCCCCGTGGGGAGTTTGCTCCCCCAGTGAAGGAGCGATAGCAATCTATCGGCAAGACCTCCCCAGGTAAGCTAAAACGAACATCTCTGAATTTTTGGTCGAAATAATGGACTAAGCATAGCTTGAAAGGATAACAGTGGGATCAAAATAAGCACAATACAACGGAATTAATGTGATCAACAACAAAATAGACAGATAGTATGCCGAGAACATAGGGACACGTTGGGGGCGATCAAGAAGGAATCTCGGTATCAGAAGATGCTGGCAGGAGACTACATAGAATCATTGTGACAAGGTCTAACAAGGACTGATTGGACGATGGATTATAATAGAATGGTAGCGAAAAGGGGTTTGAGGTAATTAAATTAGGGCAAGAATCAAGAGCAGGATACCGACCAAATCAACCCACGTACCAAGAAGGAGAAAAGAAAGAAGAGAAAGGGTAAAAGGAGGAAGGGAGAGAAGAAGGAAAAGAAGGGCAGGGTAAGCACCATGACCACTAATAAAAAGTGTCCAGGAATAGGCCAGAAATATCAAAGAAAACAGAGGGCACATAAACGACTAGAATCTGCTCTTCTGTACTATGGGGCGATGAGACAACAAGCAGAAGGGAGATTGGGGGTAGGCAGAGGAGACGAAGGAGGGGGCCAGACCAGAGATCGACAAGATGCCACGACCGCACATCCAGTCAACGAGACGTCAAATGGCCGAGCCCAGCCTGCCAATCAACCCCTTTCACCACCTTCTCCCTCTTTCTCTTGGGCAGATCGCCTCCGCAAACCACACATAGGCCAGTCGATTTCGGTGCGGAGGCATGTAGAGGGAGGCGAAAGCCAGGAATGGAAGATACCACTCGATAACTTATCAATAACCGGGGTATTTTTCCTGACAGAACTCTCGACCTCATCGGAATCGAAAGTCGTTAGCCAAGGAGGCAAGTCTTCGGTGGTCAAATCCCTGCTAGATTAAAGGTAAAAATCATAAATTAGTTGTACATGAAACATGCCAGTAACTGGGTATTTCATGACGACGCAACCTTTAAAGCCACCAATGACAAGGTAGGATGAATAAGGAGGAGACTGACATCTTTGAAAGGGAAGATGGAGGAGACACACAACCTTTTTTTGCTTCAGCCAATTTCAGTATCAACCGTCACAGTAATCTATCAATACGAATCAGACAAGCTAACCATGGACGGTTGGCGGAGGATTCGGTGTCAACGATCTGAGGTTCGCATCTATCCATGGTCTCCGCCGAAGCAAAAACGACTTGAGGAGATAACTTAGAGAAGGGATCGGTTATGGCGAAATATTTCGGGGTGGAATTCCGCCATATCCCCATCGAAATTCAAGCGGCTTTTGTACAAGATTTCGGGGAGAGATTTGACATCATAGATTTCATCGATCCCCTCCCTCCCCACGTGGCAGGACGGGATGATTACTTGATGATGGCAATAGAACTCCTAGAGGGGTCGTCTGTTTTCATGGATGATATAATTTCCTTCATGGCAGGAGAAAAGGAATTCAAAATACATACGGCCTATAAACTCAGACCATGGTGCTTCAAATGTCAGGCTTATGACCATTTGTAATCCCACTCTGTCTGCCCCCATCACCCCATCTACCAAACCAGGGTCACGGGTCGTCTAATTCAAGACCCGTTCAGAAGCACTTATTGGCGCACGGTGGACCCGGGCCATGAAGGATGGGTCTATGCAGACAAGTTCAACGAGGGTGGCAAAGCCATCGGATCGGTGTGGGATAAGTCAGGACCCCGATTGGATACCAATCCCCCAGACACCTGGATCCCCCTAGAGACGGTGGAATTGCACGTGCACACCCCCCTCCCCAAATCGGACTTGGCTGGAAAAGGACCCAAACCAAGTGACCGTGGAAAAAGAAACCTGGGACCGCACCCGGAAGACTATCTTAAAAAACGGAGGATCCCGTCCCAACCAGGCCAAAAGGAGTGACAACCAGGGGAACAATGACATACAAAAGTCAGGGCAGACTCTGGGGATCTGAGTGAAAGGGGTAACAGATTCTCTCCGCTCAACATCGAACAAGGCAAGGAAGGGATGGAAGGGTTGGAAGAAGGGAAAGGAGAAGCAGCAATAGAGCAAAGGGTTATGATACATTGATACATATGGAACACCGAAATATACCATACCCGTGTGGTGGAGTGCTGGAGAGAGCACTAGAGGGAGGAAACAACCCAATAGGTGTGAGACTGTTAGGGGAACCGAACGTCTCCACGCTTCAAATCTTAGAATGAATTCTATATGGGCTACAATCCTTCCACACAGAAGACCAACTCGACTTCTGGACCTGGGTGCAGGTTCCACTGAAGGAAGCACTGGACAAAAACCCGATGGTGAAGATCTTGTTGGAACAGGGTCCTCTGGCTCATATGCAATGGGGAGAGCTGCTCCAAAGAATGTTCAGGACCTCAGCTGCACACTTTCAGCTCCCTGCGGGGCAATCTACTGACCAACTGTTAGTAAACAGTCCCCAAAAGCACCCCAATCGAGTCGACAGGCTGCAGGGATCACAGGGAGGGGAATGAGAAACAAGATATGTCTCGCTGACACAGAGCACACAAGGAGACTTACAAAAAAAGAAAGAAAAAACAGTAAAAAAGGGGACGGGGGGCAACAGGCTCCTGCAGTAGGAAAAAACCAGTGAGGGACTGGGATAATGAAGGAGAGTGAGGAGAGGGAGGAGAACCAACGAGGCTTAAAAAGAGACAAACAGGAAGGGACTCTAGAGGGACATTAGACCGTTGCTACAAGAGAGGTCGAACAAGGGGAACAACAATGTGCACCGATATATACTAATAGAGAGGCAGATCTCTACGAAGCGGCTTTCGGACCACTGCCCATGGAGATCGAGGATCCCCCTGCACCCCTCTCCCCCCCCCTTGACAAGGGGGCAAGACCAACAGGTTTCGAGAGCCCCGCTGGTCGACATGGACACAGAGTAGAAACAGAAAACAATCGTTGACTGGCTGATAGAAGGGTTCCGGGTGCAATACCCATAAGGCCAGCCAAATTTATGAGACTATACCTACGTCCAGTTATTCGATATGTTGGAAAAAAGCCCGACACTGCGAACGACGTTGGAAGTTGTCCCCCCTCCCCACGTCACTTGGCCAGAGATTTTTCAATGAATCCACTACCTCGCAGCCCTACAATTTCATCCCCCCATGCAGCAGAAGCCGCCCCCGGCTTCAGCAAAGGAAAACTAGACACCCAACGACCCTACCCCAGAATAGCCACGCCAAAGGAAACTAAGACATTTGGTAGAGGCGGGACAATACGAGAAGACCCTGCAACATAACGAGGTCATGCCAGTCATTCCACTGAGACAGGCACGAGACATGATGAAAATTGGTCTCTCCCTGGTGCAGGTTGGGGTGACACTGCTAGGGTGGGAATTCTATAACATCTGGTCCCTCCCTGGTTTGCGGGACGAAGAATTTAGGCAACAAGCGTAGCCCTTTATTGGTCGATTTGTCTCGGCAGGTGTTCAGGCGACTCTCCCACAATTCGAAGGGCTAATGAGAATTGTTGCAACATACCTATATCTCCACTTCGAAGAGGATAAAGACTTCAACCTCAAATGGCTCAACCACAGTGCTCTGATGAAGCTCCCCCTACATTGTGTTAAAGCAGAATCTGTCTGGTTCGAAGACGACCTTCACACCTGCCTGTCGAGGGTCCTTAGAAACGGGCTGCTATGCACAATGGACTGGTCCATCCGACCATGGGAGAGGATATGAAAAGAAGACACAAGAAGCGGAGGAGGAGGAGACAAAGGAACTGATGGATGAAATTGACACCTTGTATTGTAAAAATCCTCGGTGGAAAAATCGTCTCCAAAGTGCAGACTTGGATTTGAGAACCCTGAACGTAAATGGCTTGGCCTCCTTTAACCCCACAAAACATCAGGTGATCCGGGATCTGCGAAGGGGAGTAGGGGGAAAAACCTGGCCCGACGTGGTTTGTACTCAGGAGACACATTTCATGGACAAACCGAAACACCACTGGGCCCACAAATCTGTCTGGCCACACCAACCTCACTAGGCCTACAGGGCTCATGCAAAGGTTCCAGGGTCAGGAGGAGTAGCGATATGAGTCCCATCAGAATCCCGCTTAGAAGTGGTGAACTGGACCATGGATGAAGAACAAGGGAGATGGGTCTCGATCCTAGAGATGTTGGAATTGAAATAATATGCATTTTTTGTGTTTATGCCCCCAACTCTGTAACAGAAAGGGCATGTTTTTTTGCCCATCTCATGACTCGAGTACCACAAGGACTTCCACTAATAATGGCAGGGGACTTTAACGCGGCGCTCGATCGATCGATGGATAGATGGGGCCCTCGGGCCCCCTGCCCAAACTACGTCGAAGAGGATGAAAGAACAATAGCACACCTTTGTGGGCCCAAGGCCTCGTGGACATATATCGCTACTTGCACTCAGCTGCGAAGACATATACATTTCTCTGCACCAATGACCAAGCAAGACACTCCAAATCACGTATCGATTTGATTTTATTATCACAAGAAATATAAAATGCCTTATCAAGTTGGCGGATGGAAAGACGCAGCAACTTCTCGACCGTTACATCGAGGCCGTACCAGTTTATTTCACACCTGTTACAACAATTTTCCCACAGAGCCCCCACCCAGAGCTAGACCATTTCTTGTGTGCAGCCATTTTTTCCTTTGGAAAATGTCCGGGCCCCGGACTTCGGTACTATAAACGCAACACATCTCTACTAAAAGACAAGAGGTCTTACACATATATCCACGACATGTGGGGCATTGTGGGCATTCTGGCGAGGTCAGAGACATGCATTTGATTAAGATGTTAGATGGTTCACGAATGTTTTTTTTTTTCTTTCCAAGAAATGCAAGGATTCCTCTAAACTGTCGGCAGGAGCACGATACGCACAACAAGTGAATATCCATAGGCAACTTCACAACCTTGTATCCCAGGACAACTCTATGGACCACAATGAGACCATCCGAAAATTGAAAGACCAACTGTTACAAGTCGCTCAACATAGATAGCAAGGTACTAGTATTCGAGGCAAATTAGCAAAATACACTACTCTAGGAACTATGGACTCTCAGTTTTTTCGCCTAGCATCAATAAGAGTCCATCGCACCACCATCGAAGCTCTTTTAGACCCAATAACTCACGAACTAGCTACTATCACAACTCGTTGCACAAGGATTGCAATGACATATTACAAAGATATGTTCTCCTCACATATCCCCTCTCAGCAGATGACCGAGCGACAAAGAGGGATAAATGACTTCTTACAGTCAATGGAGAACTGTCTTTTAGCAATATAGAAATACCTCTTGGATATAAAAATGACCAAGAACGGTCATTTCGTCAAAACGGATATATTATATTTTTTGAACGAAATTGAAATTGAATTTTTTGGCGGAAATCCGGTCCAAATTTTTGGCTCCTGGGGTCCAATGTTCCTAGAACGCTGGACCACCAAGATGCATCTGACCTCAAGCTGAGACCAGATACATGTAGGGGGTCCGACGTTCTAGGAACGCCGGAGCCCCCGGAGCTAAAAATTTGGACCGGATTTTGGCCCAAAAACTCAATTTCAATTTCATTCAAAGGATATAATATGTCCGTTTTGACGAAATGGCTGTTCAAGGAGGAAATCTGGACAGCTCTCCTGCAGATGGAGGAAGAGAAATCTCCGGGTCTGAATGGCTTTCCAAAGGAATTTTGAGAGGCTATGTGGCCGCTTCTCAATGGGGAGTTGATGGTTTTTTATTGAGCGTTGTGTGACTCTGGAGACTTGGGAGAGTTGGCAGGACAGGGAATGTTGTCCCTCCTCCACAAAAATGGGGATAAGATGAATATTCGGAACTATCGGCCCATCACACTTCTCATGGTAGTATATAAAATGTTGTCAAAAGCGCTAGCAAATCAGATGATAGAGGTGATTGAGGGGATATCCACGCAACCTAGATTGGTTTCATCCGTAATAGGAATATCCAAAAAAACATACTCCTTATGAATGACATGATAAGTTTGTCAAGACAATCCAAAAGTAATGCGGCGTTCATTTTTATAGACTTTGAAAAGGCTTACGATCACGTGGACTGACTATTTTTAGACAGTTGTCTTGAAAAAATGAACTTCGGAGCTTGTTTTCGGAGGTGGGTACGAATATTACATCAAAATGTCAGTACGAGGGTGCAGATTAATAAGCTGCTGACACCAGAAATAAAACTGCAATGATCTGTGCAACAAGGAGACCCTAATGCCCCTTTCTTATTCGTGGTCATAATAGAGGCTTTAGCAGTAAACCTTCGGCACAACAAGGGCCTAACACGAATACAAATAGTTAGCATCCCTGCGAATGCTGTCCCTGTCTGTTCTCTGTTCACGAACGACAAAACATGGCAGAGATACAGAGGCTAGTGAACCTGTTTTGCGCCCTTTCTGATATGAAGGTAAATCGGGGGCAGGCTGGTGGCTCCACCACCAAGAGGGTCGCCCTCCGGAGGGGAACCAAATTACTTGGGTTGATTCGGATGCCCCAATTAGGATCCTGGGGCCCTGGGGGTGAAGATGCCTGCTTTCGAAAAATCTCTCGAAAACGATGAATGGATCTCGACATCCGCCTCCACCAACGACGCCAAGCTTTCCCAATGGAATCACCGGCACACATCACTCTTTGGACGGACAATGGTGATTAACAATGTAGTATTGGTCAGTTTGTTGTACAAATCAGTGCTTTGGCCGTTAAGTGCAGACAGTCTTAAAACCTTAAAACAAAAAGTGGCAGCCTACCTATGAAGGGGCGACAACGAAAACCCCCATGCTATACGTCGGGTCGCATGACACTCAGTCATCCAACCGAAACTGAGAGGTGGCCTCGGCATCCTTGATCCCCTCACTCAAACTTATGCGTTGTGCATCCAATGGATAGTGCGTCTAATATTTTAAAACCCCCTTGTATGGCGACTGTTGGCCCTGGATCACAAAACCCGCCTCGCGCCAAAGGCCCCCTCCTCGGTCCACCCATGGCTAGATGATCGATTTTGGACAGTGTCACGGGGCCCTTGGGGGGGGGGAAGAGGGGGAAGGATGCCTTTTGGCCTCGGTTATTAAAATGTTGGAGGAAACTCCCTCTCCCGAATCGCCCACCGCCACAAAGGTGGGAGGAAGTGGCAAGGCAACCCCTCTTCGGCAACTGTAAGATAACCAATACGTAGAGCCAAATTTATCGCAGTACCGACACTTCATGGAAAGGATGGGTGAAGAACGAAGTTATCAAGGTGGGGGACCTCTGGGACACGGAGATTAAGGACTGGAAGAGTCCGGAAGGAATAAAAGAAAGATTGAGATACTGCCACAATGTAAAAACTGCATTAGAGGAAATAACGGAAGCCTTCCCGGTAGAATGGTGGACCATCCTACGGAGGGGGTTAGTGCTTCGGAAAGGGGACTGGGTGGCTTAGACAGGAGAGACCAACAGAGTGGGGCTCGTATATACGGTAAGGCCAGAGGAGGCGCTGATTGAATGGCAGGCGGGCATTCTGCCCAGAGGTAGCAGTGAAAGATCTCCCCATGGATCCTGAGCAGTGGAAGATCTCCCCACCACACAAAATAACCCCGCCCATCGAAATCCAAAACGCTCTCAAACCTCTCTGTGAAGTCTTCTTACATGATGCTAAGAGTTAAATGTTCTCTAAAGGATGTGGTGATAAACAGATGACAAAGACACCTCAATGTTGAAAGACAGTTGCTCACACCGATACACTGGTTCAGCGACAATAAATGCAAGCCTGCCAAGATAACATCTCTACAATGGCGAATCTTTCTCGTTGTCTACCCACAAATGACTGGGTGATTGATCACGCACAGTTGGAACAGAAGGGCAGGGCCCACCCATGGTATCCACGATGTCTGTTGGGCTTTCCGGGGGGGAAAAGGGCTGAGACAATTGAACATATCTCCTTGCAATGCGCTGCAACAGTCCTCACTTGGAGATGCTAGGACAGACTGTGGCAGCAAGTAGCCCCAGAGTATAGGTGGCCATGGAAGTGGCGGGCCATACTCATGGGCTATTGCCCGCCCCTCCAAGGGGACTCTTTCATCTAGAACATGTTCCATTTGGGTCGAAAAACGATATTATGGATTTTATTGTGGCAACCCTGTGCCCTGGCTCTAGACCAGGTTCGGGTGGAAGGGTAAGAACGAATAGAACAATTCAAACACCACTTCCAATTAGAACTTATGCATCAGGGGGAGGTTGTCAAACAGACATTGGACACCCTTCACAAGTCTAAGGATATATCTGAGCGAATAGTGCAGATCTTTAAAGAATGGTTGGGAGGGGAGAGGGAGGGGTGGGTGACAGAGGTCTGTTGGTCAGGGGACTGGGATCGGAAGGAAGGAGGGGAGGAAGGACAGGGTAGTAGAGCAGTGCCCCGAGATTACTATCTGAGGTTTAAGGAATGGTTGGCAGTTGACCCCAACTTCCTCCTCAGATCTGCAGAAGAATTCCCTAATTTGTTCCGCCCCCACTCGTTGTCTTTAGAGATCAGACTGTAATAAACGATTTTTGCGCCTGAACAGGTTCCTAATCATTACTCAAATTCGGCTTCAGTCTAGCGACCTGATCTAGTCTGGCAGGGTTGCTTGTAGTAGCAGGAAGGCATTTGGGTATGGCATCGAGAGTGCAAAGGATTGGTGGTTTCAAGGGAGGGGTAGGGAGACGGAAGGAGATCCCACTGGTGCCCCCCAGTGGATCCTCATAAATCCCTAGCCAGGTCAAGGGGTGAAACGTTTGCCCTACACTCATGTGCTTCTTCAGAAAACTCTTCTTACGTACCTGATAGGGACGCCGATGCAACAACTTGCTTAGTTAATCCTCTAGAAACCAGAGGAGTCAATGCTGGCAGGCTTTTTCCATATACCTTTCCAAAGTGTGTTCTCTTCAAAAAAAAAAAAAAAAAAAAAAAAAAAAAGAAGTTGGCATCACCATTATTAGTATCATCATCTGTCTCTTATACACATCTAGATGTGTATAAGAGACAGGGTTGATGGGGCCATAGTTCCATTAAAAAGTCACGGAACCACTTGAGGGGGGTGCTCTTACCACCCTCTCAGGTGTCACCTTCCTATGAAGTTTCATTAAAAGAAAATGAAAAAAAAAGGGGTAAGTGTGGCCAGGTAGACGTCCTGGGACTGCTGGCATGGGGACTTTCTCCTTTCTTCTTTAGGGTGAATTCACACTAGCACAACGGTCAATGTATCGGACCACATTTACGGCCGTACCTGTATGCACCTGTCCACAATTCCGTCCACAAATAAGTAAAAAAGTGCTAGTGCGAGTAATATGCCCTTTTTTTTTTTTTTTTTTTTTTTTTGATTTTCAAAAAACACCCCCTGCAGTGTTAGTGGTGCTGGTAAGAGCAGACACCACTAGCAGTAAGCCCAGGAAGATATATTAAGCGGGGTGGTAGAATCGGGGTATAGGGGTGAGGGAGGTAGGGTTAGGGCCACTGAAAGGCACCAAGGCAGGTGGGCTATTCGGTCTGAATTCTCCTGTGAGCCAAGGCTCGAAAAACAAAAGGGCCCCTTGAATTTAGTACTCCATAGATGTCTGTTTTTTCCATAAGCCCGTTCGAGGCTGTTTGATTAGTACTTGGAGCAAGTTGTTCTCAGAGTTTTCTTAGGCGAAGCCAGGTAACGGCCCGGTGCTTTAATACTTGTGTATCCTTATATGGGACGCTGGGCCCGGTTCCCAGCACGTGCTGCTCCCCACGAATAGATTGGAGCATTTTGTCCCCCCAAAAAAAAGAAAAAAAGAAAGAAAAAAAAGAAAAGAAAGAATGGGAGTCTCGTGAGTATCTAAGAAAAAAAAAACCTAAAAGAAAAAAAAACTAAGGAAAACCATCCTATCTATTTATTGGTGGGAGCCACAACTGCTGGAAACCAGGGGCCAAGTCCCACTTACGCTGATTGTTCGTTTCTGGCAGGTGATCTTAGTAATGTATGGTCCACATTTGAGAATTTGGGTTAGTGGGGCTTGGCCCCAGGTTCACTATCCCATTGTAAACCACAACTCAGGCGTCTCACAAGATATGCATCCCACAATGCGAATGACTTCAGCTAGTTAGATGGATTTCCCTTTTTTATCCCCCTTCATCTATCATCTTGTAGAAATATAGGTCTTTGTGTTAGCCGGTCCCCCTCACCTGCGGCCCCACCCTACTCCCTGACCACCACGGATTAGGGCGGGGGGCAACATGCATCCCCTGTATAGGCTNAAAAAAAAAAAAAAAAAAAAAGAAGTTGGCATCACCATTATTAGTATCATCATCTCACAATTTTCATCGAATCATCATTATCATTTATCATCATCATCATCATATGAGGGACGCCGAGCTCGGTTATCAGCATTTTCGGTTCGGTCACTCCGACTCTCCGAGTAGACTGTGAGGACCACGTTCTCAATCTTCTTATTGGTAATATCAGGTTATCACCCTTGGGCACTGCGCCTTTTAAAAAAAAAAAGAAAAAAAAAAGAAGGAAACAGTAGTTCTTTTCATAGACTTTGAAAAAGCATACCACCACGTTGACTAGGACTTTCTGGATTACTGTCTACAAAAAGTGAACTTCAGGGACTCTTTCAGAGCATGGGTTTCCATCATGCACATGTCTTCGGTATGGTTAATGGTCATTTGTCCCCCCCGTTCTCGTTACAACGGTCGGTCACGCAATGAGACCCGATCGCCCCCCTCTTATTTGTCATTGTGATGGAGGCCCTGGCAGCAATGATTCAAGCAAATTCCGCGATCCAAACACATTTACATTCCCAGTCACATCTCTTTTTGCTAACAATCTCAGGGTTCTCATCAAGGCCTCAAAAGCTTCCCTTGGCGCACTAACGGACACCATCCGAACCTTTGCGGTGGCGGCATACATGAAGGTTAATTAGGGGACAAAAATTGAGTGTTGGTGGATGACCCCTCATGGTGTACAGCCCCCGGACGACCCACCTGTTAGTTGGAAACCGAAAGAAGAAGCAATCAGAGTTCTCGGAATCCGCGTGACAGCAGTGACCCCCCCTGCTAACCATGGTCAAGCGCTGGTGCAAACTGCCCTGCAAAGGTTTGCCAAATGGGACGACTTCCATACATCATTGGTGGGACGAATGTTTGCAATCAATAATGTCATTCTGGCCACAATTTGGTATAAAACTTTGTTTTGGGAAATCTCGAAAGGTCAAGTACCCCACCTACGCACAACGCTGTCCGCCTACCTGTGGAGAAATGATCATGAGATGACAAAATGCATCAAAAGGGTGGCGTGGAACTACATAACCCAACCAAAAAGGGTGGGTGGGCAAGGAATCTTGGACCCGGGGGACGAGGTCAATGCTATCATATTTCAAGTTATCATATGCCTTTTGCTAGCCAATGATGTGTCGTGGCAGGACCTCGTGGGTATACAATTGTCACATTTCACTCCTTGCTCCCAACCAAACCACCCGGTCCACCCTCTGCAATGGCTAACAAACCCAGACTGGTCGGTGTCAGGGCCACTACGCCACAGGAGGGATGGGTCGACCATAAATAATGTCAGATGGGACCTCAAACACGACCCCCTCTGGACCTATATACTGCACCTGTGGAGACTGATGGGGCCAACAAAGAAACCGCCCCCCCTTCGGTGGCACAAGATATGGAGGCAACCATTGTTCAAAACCCCTAAGTGCATGATGATTCATACAAACAGTTCTCCCTATAAGCCAGTTCGCACTGGCTCACATGGGTGAAAAACGACATATATGTGGTGGGTGATCTTTGGGATAACCAAGAGGGTACATGGAAGTCCCCTCAACAGCTAAGGCACAACCTGAGGAATATCAAGCATAGCCTGGATAAGCCACAAAAGCTCCAAACAATAGTGCCGCCTCAATGGACTGCCACTCTTCAAGATGGACCGACCCAAAAATAACGCCCGGGCGTTGTGTACGAATATAACGCCTTATAACGCTTGGACGTTATATAACTTATATTCTGTAAAGTTGTGGTAACTTCGGTGAGGCCCAAAAACTCCAAAAGAAAATAAAATCAAAACATTTTGTAAAAAACATATGTTGTCTCGGATTGCAATGCGACCAACCTTAGGCTGAGGGTCACTTCTTAAAGACGGACCGACATGTAGCAGCCTTGAGTCCCTTGACTATTGTTTTCACCCAAAAACAACGCCCGGGCATGGCACTGCATATGTTCATTTTTTTTATTTTTTATTTTTAAATGGACCAGTGCCCAAGGCTCCAATTATGAATTTGATTACAACATTTAACCACACGACTCTTCCCATTAGGGTTCAAAGAGCCTCAAGCACTGATCCCCTGGAGACAGCTTCCCTGCATAATACGAATATAGGATAATCACAGGGCATTGATTGTTTCCTCAGTGAGAAAATGCCCGAACGTTATATTCAGTAAATTTGTGGTAACTTTGGTGAGGCCCTATAATTCCGAAAAACAAAAATCAAAACATTTTGTAAGGGACGCCGGACCTGGTTCCCTGGCTTTCAAAAAAAATAAAATAAAAAAAATTAAGTGTTAAAAAAAAATAAAAATTCTTATAATTTTTGGGGGGGAAAAAAAATCAAAATATACTGCTTGGAAGTCAAAAGCCCATTCAACCCTCTTCAAAACCTATGTATACCCCTTTCCCCGCCCTTTAAAACCCATGTATACTACCTGAGTCGACCTCTTCAAGACACACTGCCCATGAAACATTCAAATATAATGCTCGGGCGTTATATTCGAATATAACGCCCGAGCCGCTTGAGCGTTCTATTTTTAGGGGCGCTCTATTTGAAAAACAGTGAGTAGAAACGAAAATCTCATCTTTTTAGGGAAAGTTGAATATAACGCCCGGGTGTTATTTTAGGGTGAAGACGGTAGGCCACGCACAACAGGCGCAACCCCATCCCTATGACAATCTACAGGATAAGCCATATAACCGGTGATGAAGCTCGATTGCAGGCCTTCAAACCAAATGTGCCAAGGGCGAGGTGGACAACACTCAGAAAGGACTCACACCACGACTGCATGAAGCTGGTGGAAGAACTCACATAAATTAGGGTGGTGGGATCTGAAGATAAGGGCTACTTTGCCTACGAAATGACCTTCCAGTTTGTGCCCTCCCCTTCGACCCGGACAAGTGGGAATGGAGCGACCGCAAGGCCTGCAACCCCATCCCAGTTTGGCAATACACGGTAAAAAATGGGTACAAGCAAGCACATCCTCTCAAACTTCCACACCGATCGCACATAATCGATGGAAAAGGGAATCCCCGATGACGACGATGAGTGACTCCACCCTGCGCTACATCCCCTTGGAAACATGCGCACACATAATGCCCACATCTCATAGGGCCTTGCAGTGGCAAATACTTCACCACTTCCTTCCAACTCCAGATTGGGTGACCTCCCGCTCCACCCTGGAACAAGAGGGCGTGTTGTCCCCCATCTGCGCCCACTGTGGAGACAATGCACAATGCAGTCGGGCAGACCTGGAACACTGTCTGTTAGCAGGCTTGATGGCCAAACGTATATGACAGTGATAGGATCCTTTGCCACGCACTAATAGGCACAGTGTTCCACTGGGATGTCAGACTTATCCTGTTGGGACAACAGATTACCTTTCCATCATCCTAGGCACTGTTCCAACATAACCTCTTCAAGCACATGAGACTGGTTGTGCTTATGGAGGATGAGGTGCTCAACAGAAAGACAAGATAACGCCTTTGGATTTCACCAGGCAAAAAAAGACATAGTGGAAGTGCTCAGGGAAAACATCAATGAAAGCCAGTCATAAGTTGACTGAGGATATGGCCATCATGCCCGATAGGGAGGCGAGAGAATAGGCCATCAAGTCCTTTAGAGACCGATGGCTAGACCCCCATTGTCAGCTAGCAGAAGTCTACGAAAACGGTAAAGTACAGTACAAGAACTAGCGGTGGGCGACAGAGGACAACACGTGGACCTGTAGGACAATGGATTGTTTCCACACCCCGTTGTCGGGACAACCGGCCATGACACAGACTGACCTCCATTCGACTAACGGGCAACCCTCCCAGGCACCGCCTGCTGTGCCCTCTTCCGCTTCCTCTCCCTCCCCGCCCTGGACCCCTCGACTGCCGTCAACACCCCCCCCCCCGAAATGCCCCCTACGCCTCCCAGCCTCGTGCAGTCCCCCCTGCCCCCCCTCAATCCCGACTGGGTCTCTGCCTGTCACCCCACCAAAACCCCCTCCACTTCCAATGGGCGTACCACCTCCTACACCTTTCCCCCCACATTCTCTCCCACCAACTCCCTCCACCCTCCCTGGTACGTGCCCAGCCAAGGCAAGCAATGTGCCTGCCAAAGTTGTGAATAATCAACTGGAGAACAACGGCGACAACATTCTCACAACCTTCAGACATCCTCAGCATCTGCCGAAAACCGGGCCCAGTGTTCCTTTGTACACACCATTGGTTTCATGCTCCCCTTGGTTACAATGTAGCTCACGCCGGATTTCGAGAGGGCTTATGATCTGAAGCTGACTTTGAAGAGAATGGATGACGAACAGAACGAACGGAGCTTCCTGGGTTGTCGAGTTAAGATTAAATCCGGTGAAGTTTCCACTTGGTACAGGGTGAAGAACTTCAATGAGATTTGGGACAGTAGCGATAAGTTGAATTACCGATGCTTCCAGGATTTTTCATCGTACACCTGCATAAAGCAGAAAAGAACGTTGATTAACGGAATGTTTCACAAAATTAAGGAATGTACAACGTCCACTGCGCTTGCAGAGAAAGGGCTGCTCTCGCTGAAGCGCAAACTGAGGAAGCAGCTTTTTCCTGGAACGGTTTTCGATATGACACTTTGGAAATTTGTCCGTCAGCGTGCCTTGCTTGGGCTCAAGTAGCTAGAAGAGTCACTTTCGATTTGCCTCATGGTGCGTGAGGCCCGATCGAGGGACCTCAGAGAGGCTCTTCGAACAGGCCAGTGATCTGCGAGGTTCGATCGAGGGATCTCAGTTTTTATATATATATATTTTTTTTTCCATCTTTTCGTGGCTTTTGTTTTTTGTTTTTCATTGCTTTTGATTTTTTCTTTTTTTAGATTTCGGTTCAGCGCCTATTTGGTGATACTGACACTTCCTAGGATACGATTTGAATCATAGGCAGGACCTAAGGCTACTAATAGTTTGGCCAGTAAGAATACGACCTCTTCTCAGACGTCGAGCTGTAGGCGTGCGTGTGTAGGGCGTTTCTGCGTTCCTCGCGCGTTTGTGTACTTTAAGTGCCACGGTACTCACGCGATTGTTTTTCGACATTTTCAAAGTACCTGCCTTCACGTTTTGATGTTGACTAAAGGGTTTCATTCTTTCACTATGTTCATGAGTGTGGACAACTTCGCTGCATGTTGCTGTTATGTGCTACACCGTGCTCACTTTACCTGTGATTGAGCGTTATAACCTGTCGAGGGATGTTACTCGGAATTTGGTGTTAGCGAAGACCTGGTTACCATAATCAAGGCGACTTCACAAGTTATGCTACAGGAAGGAGGAAGGAGTTTCCTCGTGTGTTTGGGTGAACGACAAGTAATCGGAACAAGCGAAGGTTGGCGAACGTAGTGTCAACGACGACTGTTGACTGACCGAACCAAGACATGGGGAGCAGAAGGATGTGAGTCATGGGGGAAGCATGAACGGTACAAGGGGTATGAGAATGGAGGATGGGACAATGGGGAAGATAGGAGAGAAAGAGGAAGAGATTGTGAGCGAAGATATGACGATCGACGTGGATACTCGGCTGACGACCAAAAGAGGAGAAGTGACGCGCAAAGACAAGTTAAATGCTAGGAGTGTGGGGAATTCGGTCATTATAAAAGTCAATGTCCCTGACTGCAAGGGAGGTATGGAGGAAGCGGTGGTACTCTCTCGCTAATGAGAGAGCTTTAAGATTCGCTGAGTTCAGTGGGAAAGATGGCCAAATAGATCCTGGACCAGCAAAAGGAAGCCGAGGAGGGAAAACAAGCAGCAGAGGCTAAAGCTAAGAAAGAAGAGGAAGAGAAGGTCGTGAAAGAAGAAGAAGCTGTCAGGATAGCGTTGTCGAGCGCATCGGCCCTCGCACGAAAACGAGGGTCCTCCCGGCCATGTCACGCAGAAGTTTACCTTAAACATAATCTCAAGAGACAACTCCGGAACGACGCATAACATTTTCGCGAACCGCCGAGACGGACGCGGTTGCATCGCTCCTTCGCCGCTCTAGCCGGGTGCGCTAGCTGTACATCCCACGATCCCCTAAGACAGGACAGATTCCCACGGGGCATAAGCTTGCATCCCTAAGGGGCAGTCACCACCCTTAGGGGCGTATCCCTACCGAGCTACTGACCCACGTGCGAAGGCTTTTAAATGCAATCGCAGAGGTAGATCAGTCGAGGGCGTTTGCTCGTCTCACTGCAGTATAGGAAATGTTTGGCTAAACGCCGAATGGACCCGAACGCCGATCGTTCCCTGGGGAGCTGATCTCCCAAGTATGATGCGTACGTCATTCGACTAGGACAGTCTCAACCGAAGCGTGAAAACAATCCTTAGTCCCTAGCAATCAAAACAACAAAAATCCCCATACCTTAAAACAAAATCACACAATCCAAAACATGAACTTGATGAGCTGGTCTGCCCAAAGTGTTTCTTTTTCAACCTGTATGATTGAAGAACTTTTTATATTGTCACTCCAAGGCTATTAATCAAAAAAATAACAAAGACTGATCTTCCTATCATGACTACTGAAACTCGTCATGATTAACTTCTGCAAGTAAATACCACTGGTACCATGCAGATCAACAAGTGATCTGGTTCCTGGTCGATGTTTGAACTCTCGGTTCGACCACATTTTTGTACAATGCAACTACTTGGAGGAGCGAGTGAAAACTTTGTTGGTCGTTTTGTCCTCCTGGACAATAATTACTCTTTCTGTTCCACGAATGATAGAGTATTCGTCTCCAACACCAAGTTACTTAATTTTGAAACGTTCCGCCTCTCGCTGCTTTGTCATTGCCATTACGCTTTGCATCTTTTTCAGATGTTCGCTTCTTACTTTATTCAACTTATTTTTATGTGAACGATTACCCTTAATGCATAAGCATGATAATGAAATCATCGGGGTAATCCGAATACTATCCATTCGACGGTCCTAACTAGATAAAGTGTTTTTTTTTTTTTTTTTTTTTTTTTTTTTTTTTTTTTTTTTTTTTTTTTCTTCTGGGATTACCTCGTGAAGTCATAATCTTATGACTTCCTCTACGGGATGAGTCTATGCAAGAGGTTTTCTGGAATCTGAGTAAGATTTTCAGAAAAGCGGCGTCTAACCCTAGTAAATCTGTCGTCCTCCGTGCACCTGTGCCTCCAGCAAATCCAAACGCGCACGCTCATCGTTGTCAAGCACCAGGGTTGTCGCTCGCCCTCTTCGCATGACTCTAAAAGTCTGAGTACCATACAGGGAGGTCATTTGTGAGGCTAGTCTTCACACTATGACTCTGAAAAGCCGACTGAGTCCGAACAAGTGTCTGGTCTCAGTATCCCGGATCCGGATGACGCCGAATCGTCTGTCGGACGAGGTAATCGTGATACTCACAATAACTCGTGAGAGACATTGGAGATTACTTGCACGGTGAAAGTATAAGGTGTATCCGAAAAACTCATCCTGAGTCCGAGCCGTATTTGTCCGGAAATCCGCGCGAGTAGTGGGAAAAAATCCCTCGCCGTTTCGTAGTAGCCCGACAAAGTCAATCCATGCAGTAGGAGAATCGTCTCGAACCCGTAAAAGTTGCTCCGCTCCTTTGATAAGATCGACCTCATGTGTGTCGCGCACCAATAGGTACCTCGGGGTCGTCAAGTCGCGTCGTGCTCCAGGCATCCGCGTGTCAGAACAAAAAATACATTAGTCACATACTCTTTCCTCGAGCTCGTCCTTCTCATCCTCCCAGGCGTACTCAGAGAAAGGTTCAACCCGTAGGATACTGAACCTGTTGGCACGCACTCGCTTCGTATGGTATATTCCGAAGAAAGGTCCTTGCCGTTCGTTCAACCATAGTACAGAGCGAACGAAGGTCAACCTTATCTCAGGAATTTCGTCCATTTGAAGGTTCAATTCGTACGGCTGCATCACGACCATATTCATGCTGGCGAAATCACGTTCGGGCAGTGGCAGCGCAAACTCATAGTGAAGATAGTCCAATCCAGCCCTTGACTTGGAAATAAGTCGTCTAGGGGAATTCCTCGCGCTGCTACCCCAAAATCGTGGAATATCCTCTTCGGAGTATAGCTCATAAGGATTAAAGACGACTCGTCCCGCTCTTTCTAATCTCTCTCCAGTGCGTTCAGGGGACTCAACCCATTCTACTGTCGTGTCACGATAGTGAAAGAGGTGACAGACCGTCGTTCTCGCAGCCATATGAAAAGACGAGAATGATTAAGTTAAAATTTTTGTCACTGAACATTATTCAGGCATCCATCTTTCTATTTGGATCGTGCTTCTTATGGCGCAATCATCCACGAAAGAAGTGCCTAACTGCACTCTACTTGAACTTAGTATGACATGAACTGGGTTGCTTATGGACCAGTTCCCATATGTCGATGACTCCTAATATGGCCATCAAAAGGGTAATCTATAACAGTTTCTCTTTACGCAAAGCACCAAGAGTTTTGAGTCCGTCCATGCAGACACTTCTGTCCATCCCCTAGGAGGTGGTTTGGGATACTCCTCCTCCTCGCCCGAGCACAAGACTCGGATCTCAGAAGTCGGGCCGTGTCCACCGAATCGGCATGGTACCTCCCCGTCAAGCGGTCCACTCTGAGTCGATAACAGGGTCTGCCCCTAAGGCAACAAACCCCTGCCCCAGATGCCTCCTAGAAAAAGGAAAAGCACCTACGAGGCGGACAAGCAAACTCTTGCCGCCTGACGTCAAGAGTAACTTAGACGAAAGAAAGAAAGAACACAGAAGAGAAATTCATTCAGACAAACGGGCATAGACGAAGAGGTGATTCGAGAAAGAATAGGTGACCTGGGGAAAAAATCTATGTCCATCGAGGTTTCTCTTCTTTATGATCGCTTATTTTTTATCGTATTCTTTTCACTTTAGTTTACACGCATCCACAAGCATATAGATGAGAAGTCAACCATTATTTTGCCATCATTACTCTTATCTATCTCAGTACACATGCCGTACCTGCAATCAAACCGAGCCACAAATAGCCCATCATACAACCCTTTGCCATCGTCAGACTCTCCTTCACACAGGCAAACACACATGTCCTTTTCCTTTCCAATGAACATTCGGAGAACCAGGGTCAAGCAAGTGTGGGCTCACACAAGTGTGAAGGGAACTGGATCAGGTTAACTGACCTTCTGTGAAGTTTAAACGGTACACTCAAGAAACCGTATAGAATTATGTTCTCTTGACGAGAAGGTTGGCGCACCCAGTCGTCACCAAAGTGATCGACACCACTCTCTTCTGACGACCGCCTGCCAAAGTACCCTCTCAGCATCGATCACCTTGCAATAATCTGGTAGTGTCTCTCCACTACCGCCGTAAAAACTCGGAGTCGCCGCCGTAAAAATCCGGCAGCGCTTCCGCACTACCGCTGAAAAAAATCGGAGTCGCCGCCGCAAAAATCCGGCTGCGCTTCCCCACCACCCCTAAAAAACCGGAGTCGGCGCCGCAAAAATCCGGCAGCGCTTCCGCACTACCGCTGAAAAAACCGGAGTCGCCGCCACAAAAATATAGCAGCGCTTCCGCACCACCGCCGTAAAACTTAGTGTCGCCGCTACAGAAATTTGGCAGCACTTCCGTACCACCGCCGTAATACTTAGTGCCGCCACTGCAGAAATTCGGCAGCACTTCCGTACCACCGCCGTAATACTTAGTGCCGCCACTGCACAAATTCGGCAACACTTCCCCACCGCAGTGAGAAAATGGTTGGCCAAAATTAGTAAAATTTGGGCCCCAGGCCCAAATTCCACTTAGCCGTACTGCCGTAGTCCCACAGCGTCCCTGGGTTTGTCCCGTGGGACCAGCACCAGCCAGAGGGGAGGCGAGCAGAGTGCTCCCTGCCTTCGCTACGGCTGCCCAGCTCCTCCTTGCGCTCCTCTGCAGGTCTCCAGCTTCCTCCTCACGTTGCCTCAGGCAGCAGCTCCAGCAGCCAGCAATACTCAAGTGTGCTCGTCACACACTGGCATCACGAGTGCATTGTGTGGCAGCTGGGGGGCAGCTGCCTGTTTTATATTGGCTGAGGAGGGTTGGACGTCACTCCAGCCCCCAGGCAAAATCGCGGGCTCACTGTGAGCCCTTGATCTGCCAGGATCCAGGGTTGACTGTGGCCGTACCACAGCCACGGCCTTAGTGTGGGGCAATTTTTTTAACTACCCTATTTTTTTTTTCTTTTTCTTTTTCTTTTTCCAACTATCTCGGAATCTGGCGAGATAGCTGGGCTCCTGCCATTTCCAAATCTGCTTTTCTTTTATTTTTCTGATAAAGGGTTGAAAAGATGCAACCCTTTTCAGTTTGATGTATCCGGACCCTTTTTCCAGGGCAGATACATCGTGGAAAAGGCCGTACCTAGCCTTTTCCTTAGTGACCCTTCAATTTCCAGGCTCCCTGCAAAAACGGGAGCCTGACAGTTACCGATGGCAGCCTCTGCCAGAAGTAGCACCACGTGAGGACAAGTGTTCTCACACTAAATAAAAGAAAATAACAAAAGAAAAAACTAACTTCTTATTTTCCCTGCACCTGACTCTTTCATCAGCCAGGTGCGGTGCTGTTGCATGCAACAGCCCTCCTCCTGTTGCTCTGCCCTCCCCTGAAAACGAGGAGGGCAGTTGTCAGTTTGGGAGGAGTGGGACCTCCTCCTCTGAACTCTCACGTTCCTCCCTCTCTCTTTCTCCCAACCAACTCCCACAACCTCATTCCCCCGCGCGCATCGTGAGCCGCGAGATCCGAAATCTCGCGGCCTCAAATATTCGACTTGAATTGGGGTGGGGAGCCTTTCTGCTCCCACACAGCCGTAAAGGCTGTTCTTTCCCAGCCACGAGGCAGTTGCCTCGTTTCAGTTTTCTTTCTTCTCTTTTTTTTTTTTTTTTTTTTTTTTTTTTTTTTTACAGTTTCAGCCCCCCTCGTTGTTTCTGTTTGGCCGAGCTATCACAGCTCACGAACGGGGAGGTAGGAAGAAAACAAACAAAAAAAAAAAGAACAGAGAAAAATTAAAAAAAAAGAAAAGAAACTTACCTAAAACTCGTCTGCATACCCCCCGAGTTTTGGGGGTAGATTCATTCAACTTTGCTCATCATGCGCTTGGATCCATGACGAGGGTCAACCTAAGGTAGGCAGGTAGGTAGCTGCCCCTCTCCGTTCCCTCTCTCTCTCTCTCTCTCTCTCTCTCTTTCTTTCTCTCTCTCTCTCTCTCTCTCTCTCTCTCTCTCTCGGTACCTGGAGATTATTATAGATAGAATAGGTTGAATTTTAATGTTCCCATGTCCGCACGTTCCTGTGACTTCGACGAAGCATTGTCGTTTGCATCCGTTACCTCCGGACGTCACACGCGTCCGGACTAAAATCGAAATTTGTTTTTCTCTCAATCATAGGTCAGGTCTGAATGAACTTTTTGTCAAACGTCAGTCTCATCAAGTCCTTCAATTAACGAAAAGGTCAGACAGTGTCTGACGTTGGAAAACCCCGGCAAATACCCTTGTCAGGGTTTTTGCCCCGACAGCGCTTGTGAAGAAACTCGCCAAGGAAGAAAAAAAGAAGAAGCGACAACGGGAGATGAAGAAGATCTTAGCCGAACAAGCCGAAGAATACGAGCTGAAGCTAGGAAAGATGGTTGGACTAAGCAAGAAGATGAAGGGCGTCATTATTGGAGCGAAGAAGAAAGAAAGGGCGATTGAAACACCGCCATCGATTGATGAAGATGCTGAGGAAGATGAGACTGAGGAGGAAGCGACCCCATTGAAAGACAAAAGGAAGCGTCGAGATTCAATAGGGGCTGTGGAGAACAGTCCGCCAGTCGAGACGCCGAAGAAACAAGGAAGAAAAGAGGGTGTGGAGACCCCTGCAAGTCAGAAGCACAAAGGCCGAGGAAGACCGACCAAAGCAGATGCTCAGGCCGCGAGAATGGCGAAGGGAGAAGACCCGTGGGAGGGTGTTCCTTTGGGAGAGAAGTTTGCGACCGAGACGGCGTACCGGAAAGCAGTAAGAAAGGCAATAGGGTTATTCTACCCTGAAACTTTGAACGCGATGTGTAAAGGAGACGGGCTGTCGTTCTATGGAGTGAATGACGCGATTGATACCCTGTCAGAGTTGCGGGTGACCTATTGCTATCGAGGCAAGAAGTCGACAAGTTCTACATCAAGTCGTCCAGCTGACGAAGATCAGATAAGGGGTGAAACTCAAGACCCACAAGGAGAACCAGACGAGCAAGGCAAAAGGATGGGATATTCTGCTGAAGTTCTGTGAGATTCGACGATGGTGTAAGTTGAATCGAAAGGGGAGAAGCCTGTTACCATTGGTGGAGAAAATTCTTAGGAACGTTATTCTACTCATGATCTTGGATAATGAAATTAGTTGGGGAAGAAAATATGTCGAATGTTTGTGGGATGTTTTCGAAAAGGCAAGGGATAAGTGGGATGACCCAGATTTTTGTGTCTATATCCTGCTGGACCCATGGTGTAAGCTGACGTACGTAGGAAAAACAGAGAGGCGGCTGAGTGAGAGGTGGGCGGAGCACGTGGGAAGAGCTCGGTCGGGATGTGTCACTCGGAACAACAAGCTGTACCAGTGGCTTAGGAAGTGGGGTTGGGAGTCCTACGTAGAGATCCCCGTAGCAATGGCTGAGAAATCCGAGTTGGAGAAATTGGAGTCAAGGTTGATTCGTCGCTGGTGCCCGACCCTTAACGCGAACGGGTGGAAAGACAGGAGGAATAGGAAGAAGAAGAAGAGGAAGGGAAGGAGGGAGAGACAAAAGAAAAGGAGAGAATGCTTTGATGATGAAAGAGTACTTAGGTTTCAGGCGAAGAAAGGAAAAAGTTCAGGGAGATTAACTAAGGTGATTAAGTCGGTGAAAGGGAAGAAGGAGATATCAATTATCTCAAGTGGTGGTAAAATATGGTTGAAAGACTGGGGCGTAGTAAAGAGGGTGCTCGGCGAATCAAATGTCATTTTAAAGGATAAAGGATGTAAGCTAAAGAGTTTGAAGCGTGTCTTCGAAGATGGAGGGGAGGTGCGCTTTGTGAGAATTCGCGAACGATAACCAGGGAATCCTTAGTTGAAGAAGCAGTTGTACCAGCTGTTGAAATGTCCCTGGTCAAAGAAGAAGTTGGACTACCTACAGTTGGGCCAGCTCATCGACTTATACCAGACCATTTCGAGTGTTACCAGGAAAAGCTCGAGGAAGACCCTACAGGATATTATTGATAAGATTGCGAAGAAAAGGTTCGCAGTTAACCTTAGGAGGAGGATTGTGATAGGGGTGAAGTACGATGACCGGATCTCAAGAGTTGAAGTTAAGAAGTTAGTCGTATGGAAGATTCGGGAACAAAGCCAATTACCTGCTGAAGCGAAGCTATGCTGTCGGAAACTCCGACTGGTCTGGAGGAAGAACCAGACAGTAGGAGGCCTTCGACATAACCAGAGGCGATTCAGTCGTCAACTGGCAACAGTCTGTAGATGTGCTGACCTGCAGCTCCCTAGACAGGAAGAACACGTAACTTTTCGACTAAGCTCTAGGGATGAGGTGGATCCCAAATCTGGAATGCGAAGAACGTGATCGAAGGTATTGATAGTGGCAACGGAGTCTCGAAGCTGTATATGGAACTAAACGATGAGATGATGAAAGCGGGTTTGGAACCGACCTGGACGCTGTCGCAAGCAAGGAACTGCATTCGAAGGATGAGAGAAAAGAAGGAAGGACTGATTGATGAAATCGAGAAAGTGAAGGAGAAGTGGGATGGGTTAGTATTATGCCCGTTAGATAAGAACTCGGCAGAGACACTGGTTGTCTGTCTTGTTCTGTACGAAGAAGGAATGTGGACGACGTTCTGGGATAACACTGCTTTCGACCCTGTTTGGAGGAGTGAAGAACAGGTGATGGCCAAGGCGAAGTACGAGTATGATGAGAAAGGTTTGAAGGAGATAGGAAAGTGGAATAACAAGGCACGTAGGGGAGGGCTTACGTACTCCCCAAACACAAGGATACAACGAAGTTCCACCCAATATCTCCTTCGTTCTCGGAGCCCGCAAGAATGGCGAACCAACGAGTGGCGAGGGCTCTGAATTTTTTGCTCTTCTCTTTGCCGAAGAATTGCCACTTCAATTTGAGGTCTACAAACCTGATGAAGTAAAGGTTAGAGGAAGTTAGCAGGTGGTCAACGCGCAGGAAGAAAGGGGAGCTGAAAGGGGTCGCCTACGATATTAAGGAAATGTTTAGTAGGCTCCCTCATAAGTCTGTGGGGAAGGCGATTGGTTAGATCAAGTTTAAGATGAAGGGTAAATCCTCTGTCATGGTAAGAACTAGGGGCAAAGCGGCATCGTTTGGAAGTATGAAAGGGGAAGATGGATGGGTGAAGATCACCTTCGAGATGATTGAAGGGATGGTAGACTTTGACTTGGGATGTTCCTAAGGACCTCGGGTAGGCTAATCAGACAAAAGGAAGGCATCCCGATGGGGAAGTCGAGTAGCCCCCCGATTGCCTGTATCCTTTGTGCATTTTATGAATGTTTGTTTTTTAAATCTTTGGGGAAGGACGTTGTGAGGAAACCCGGGGAGGGGTGGTCTGCCGCTCGCTGAAGCCAAGGGCAACAGCGCCTGTCACTCGTTGCGCCCGCTTCCGAGGTCCGCAGCGAACAGCAGGGGAGGTAGGTTGAAGGGTCTCGTGTCACGCACCCCGTCTCAGCAAGTTTACGCAGCAGTGGGTTTCACCAGTCAAACGACAATCCGGCCAGTTCATGTCACAATAGGTTTCAACTCTCAACTGATAAGTTACAAAACTCATGCAACAGTAGCCTCCGCAGACAATCATGAGATCCACACTCTCACACAGCCAAGGGTTTCAATGGAGGGCTGATGAAAAGGTAAGCTCGAATGGTAACATTTTTCAACGGTCAAATTTGATAAGTTCGCATAGCACCAGAGTTTTGCCGAGGTTCGCCAAATCGAGTCCAGACTGATTAATACTCGAGTTTATACTGAAAAGAAACAGGCGTATCAAGCCCCTCGAGAACTGCATGAATTCCTCCCACTCTTCCTGGGCAGATCAATGCTCGTAATTACACTGAAAAGAAACACGCATTTCAAGCCGCTGGGAACCGAATGTGTTTTCCCCACCGTTAATGCTCTTCTTTGCACGGATTAAAACGGGTATATTCAGCCCCGAAAGCCCAGATGTACCTTGCTCACTTTCCAGTGCAGATTCAGGTTAGTAATTGCACAGACTAGAAACGGGCATATTAAGCCCCAAAAATCAGATGCATCCCGCCCAGTTTCCAGTCCAGATTCAGGCTTGTAATTGCACATGCTAGAAACAGGC
>BFEA01000839.1:313756-342963 GCA_003427395.1 Chara braunii | reverse complement strand
AAAAAAAAAAAAAAAAAAAAAAAAAAAAAAGGTTGCCATGCTGTGTCCCACATCAGCAAGATCTTGTTTCTTTTTCTTTTCCTTTCTTTCTTTTTCAGCAAGATCTTGGGAAGCCCCTATGCTACAGTAATGGAGACTCAGAAAACCACACACTTTCAAAGCGGTAGAAACACGTCCCCCCCTTGGTCTGAAATTTGTCCACCTCAAGGATTTGGCCTGTCAGAGAAGTACCAGTGTGTACATATCTGGCGTCTGCTGCAATCGTAAGGACCCTGGAGAATTCAGTCAACAACTTCAGAGTTCGGATCCTGTCGGATAGGATAGAATAGTGCCGTCGTCTTACGTATTTGGTGCACTTTTCAGTCCAGAAACAGCTATAATAACCGGGCGTTCTATTCGGGTGAAGACGGTAGGCACTACTAACACCTGTAAGGAAAAAAAGGAGGGAGATAAAGGGAGGAGCCTGTCAGAGCACGAGGAGTGTACCTCGTCAGTACTCCCACATGACAGCGCTACTACAGTTGTCTGACTGATTGAAGATGTGCTCTTCCTTGTGCTACTGCTGCTCCTGCTGCTGTTGCTGCTTCTTATGCCACTGTGCTGGTCCAGCTTTTTTTTTTTTTTTCTGGTGCAGCTTTTGTTTTTGTTTTTTTGGGTTTAAAGGACTCCCAGCTATTGGTGGGGGAGCCGCACCTGTTCACTCTTGTTTCCCAATTGTCACTGATCACCTTTCCTCCTTGAAGATTTGGAGTTGCTCTTGGAGTGGGGCCATGTGCTCCTTTCAGACCTGATACCCTCATTAATGCCAAGGTGTAGGGCCTCTCTCCCACTACACTCAACATGCACAAAAGACACAAAAAATGGCTGCGTATCTTCCCATGTTCCAGCGGAAGATCCATTCTATGTTTGATAGATCTGTGACTAGTGAAGCCAGGCCCATTAGAACGTCCGGCGAAGTGGAAGGGGGGGTGAGTCACCTGAATTGTCTATGAGGTGATGATTAACAGGTAAGTAATTTTGTTAAGTAGTTTTCTCAGACTCTGGGCCTTGCTCCTCCAGACACCCCAAAACGTGCAAAACGAGGATAAACCTCCTGGTAGAACATGGGAAAATACACGGCCATAAATTTTGCCTTTCGTGCATGCCGTGAGTGGTGGAGGGAGGCCCTTTTTTTTTTTCTCATGTAGAGTATTGAGAGTAGACATTATGTCTGTATCTAAATAGGAAGAAGCATGAGATTGTAAGAAAAAAAAAAAAAAAAAAAAAAAAAAAAAAAAAAAAAAAAGAGAGTCTGTTTCTAGCAGGTGTAGCTCCCCACCAATAGACAGGAGCCATCTGAGCGAGCGCTTTTTGGGGGGATTCTCATATCACCTCCGATAGCACTATCCGGGGGTGTTAAAGAAAAAAGGGAAAAAAAAAGAGTAGACATTATGTACTGGACCTTTTGTCTTTTGTTTTGTTTCGAAACAGAAATTGTAAAAGGAGGAGATCCGTGGTCCATCAAAAAAAAAAAAGAAAAAAAAAAAGAGAATGACTTGCTGGAATGCAACCAGATATTGAATGATGCTGATGTTATGACCCTTGTCATGTACGTCTCCAGAGAGGGATATTATGCCTTGATGGTCCATTGGCCTGGGCCATGTAGGGGGGCTGTGGTATGAGGTGGGGGGGTTGGGTAGGGGCTGGGTGCTGCTCTTTCCCTTCCGTACTTGCTGCCGCACGGCGATGGAATGTAAGCTGCTTGGATGACCCACTAATTTTTTTTTTTTTTTTTTTTTTTTTTTGGGAAGCCCACTAATTATAGAAAAGCAAGTGGCACATGTGGGGGACCTGCAGGAAGAACGCGCAGGTCCTGGAGAAGGCTCATCTCCCCTGCCATTGGTTTTCTCGGACAGAAGGAGAGTATGAATTGAAAGAGGTGTGATTGCCACTCTGTGGGCATGCGCACACAAGCCCTTCCCTACATATATCTGACAACAATTACGCCCCAAACCCAGATGAACCTGATGTTTTCATCAGAGAAAAGATGTACAGCAAGTCTCCTGTGGCTCAGTGGTTAGGGCACCGGTTGTCAATCCGCATTGTGGTCTGAGGGTGTGGGTTCCAAACTCCATATCTTCGCGCAGAGACACCATAGGGCATTTACATAATGTACGGTCACTTGCATGCCCACTTGGGCTGATGCAGGTAAGCTATCACAGACACTGCCTGCGCACCACCCAAGGGTTGTCCACGGTGTTCTATGTGGGGTGTCGATGCTGCGTGGGTTGCTTGTCGCTGTTGGGGTTGTGGGTGTCGATGCTGCATGGGTTGCTTGTCGTTGTTGGTTGTGGTTGTTCTCTTATCACACATGTCATAGATCACGGTGTGGGGTGGCTGTCTACCAGCTGAGCGTTTCTGTTTCAAGCAAAAAGACTTTTTATTAATAATTTTCCTTGTTTTGCGTCTGTTTGCATTGTATGCGGCCTTGTGTCTGTGGGTTTTGAGGGAAATTCGGGGTTTGTTGCTTTCTATGCTTTTTTTTTTTTTTTTTTTTTTTTTTTTTTTTTTTTYTTGAAACTGGGCCCGGTGCCCAAGGCTTGATATTACCAATAATAAGATTGAGGCCGGGGTCCTCACAGTCTACCCAGAGGATGATGACCCTGATGATACTAATGATACCACAGATAATGATGCTAAAGAGACTAATGATTCAAATATATGAAAAAATATAAAAGATTATGCTATATCAGCTATTCTGGCCTCCTAATCCTAGAACAACTCCTAGCCCTCCCTGCACCAGAACACTGTACCTCAGAGACAAAACCAACCTACCCAACGTCAACCTTAGGTGATCTCTTCTCGCCACCTTGCAGCCCCCCCCGGTTCACCACTGGAATGCCTTCCACCCTCAGCAAACCCCAGATCTCTCTACAAGGCCTCACACTCCTGCCATTTGCAGGTTACAGGGCAACGCCCCAGCTCCGGCCAGCGTCGTTCTGGCATCGGCAAACCAAGGGCACAGAACAGAGCAACTCAGTAGATATTAGTCCAGGTTCAATCATCTTTGAAGTTTTATATTCCGAATGCGGAAGAATACTAGATGCTGTCAAAATTTCAGAACACCAAAAAGCTTAATATATCATTAATCAGACGATGATACTAATGAATCAAATGGTGTGATGATGATGATGATGATGATGATGATGATTTTGATAATGATGAGTATGATGATCAATAAATAAAAAATATAGCAAATATAAAAGACTATGTTATAACAGCACTTCTGGCCTCCTAATCCTCGAACCTTCCCAGCCCTCCCTGCACCAGGACATTTCATCTCAGAGACAATACCCTCCTTACCAATGTCTACCATAGCTGACCTATTCTCGCCACCTAGACTATCCCTGGCCCCATAGGTTGTCAAGGCAGCCCCCCCGGTTCGCCACTGGATTGCCTTCCTCCCTCGGCAAATCCCCAGATCTCTCTACAAGGCCTCACACTCTTGCCAAATTGCAGGTTACAGGGCACTGCCCCAGCACCGGCCAGCATCGTTCTGGCATCGCCAAACCAGGGGCAAAGACAAAGTAACTCTGTAGATATCGGTCCAGATTCAACCATCTCTAAAACCTCATTATCCCGATTAAGGAAGGAGGCCAGATACCGCCGAGAATTACAACACACCAGAAAGCATGATATAACATGGATGATGATGATGATGATGAAGATTTTGATAATGAGATGATTCATAAAAAATCCCTACTCTCCCTTCCTTCCTCCATTCTCTCCACTCCCCTGTCTATCCCCTTACCCTAATCTGCCCCCGCTGAGATTTGATGCCCAGCCCCAGAAAAGAGTAATCCTCACAATCTGCCCGTGCCCCCTCCAGGGTTTTACCACCCACCTAATGAAACCCCAGCAGAGGTGGGCTCTCCCCCTCCCCCTCACCAAAATGACATTCGCTTGGATTTTGTTGATGACGAAGAACAGCACGCTGAAGATAAAGATAACGAGGAAGATAATGACGACCCTCTCACCTGCTGATGCGAAAGGCGAACAATGCCTTGAAGAACAATATCTAATAATAAAAACTAATAATGATGATAATACTCATCATCATAATGATGAGTATATGATGACGATAATGATGATGCCGATGTTGATGATGATGATGATGATGATGATGATGCACCAATGATGATGATGCTCATTATGATGATGATGATGATGATGATGATGATGATGATGTGATGATGATGCTCATAATAATGATGATGATGATGATGATGATGATGATGATGATGATGATGATGACGCACCAATGATGATGATGCTCATAATGATGATGATGATGATGATGATGATGATGACGCACCAATGAAGATGCTCATAAAGATGATGATGATGTCAGTAATGCTGCTGCTGCTGCTGCTGCTGATGATGATGATGATGCTGATGATGATAATGACGATGATGCTGATGATGATAATGATGATGATGAGATGATGATGATGATGATGATGATAACGATGATGATGACAACCGGTGATGATGATGATGATGATGATGGCGATGATAAAACCGAAGCTGGTGATGAAGATGCCCTCCTACGAGATGATGATAAAGTTGTCGCTGACGAACATGCTGATGAAGAAGCCCGCTTACTAACTGATGTTGTCCCGATAAGATGACGCAGAACCTTTCTTAAAAAAAAGCGCACTGGATACGAGCTGAGAACCTGAATGTCACTTCTCTCCTTATCTCCCTCCATTCGTCCTCCCATCTCATGGGACACACTGTACTCTCCTCCCTCTTGCTGCAAGCCGACCTCCTCCACCAAAATATGCAAGAAGAAGAGCACCAATGATTCTTCCTTAAGCAAGCTTCGTAAGAAAAACTTGCTCCCCCTTACACGGCATGCTAGCCTGTAGCATTCCTCGTGATAGGCACAAGACGGCGAGATGGCACTACGAATGCTTTCAAATGTAAGGAGATAGAGAGGTGAAGTATTCACCCCCTCGATCATCTCACAGCTTCGCCCAGCATACCACGTTCATTGAAGATCTAGCCCTCGCGCCACTCAGCAATTCCTGACATGGTCACTCGACATCGCGAAATCTTTGATATCTCATGATCCACTTGACCATTTGATCTGAAATTTGGACCACCTCAGCTCCTCGACATAGACCACCGGTGGTCCAATTTTCAGCTCAGGGCGCGTGCCCAATCGCGCGCAATTGTCGAGCGCGCGCACGCTATTTTCCTTGCTGCGTGTAGTTTTCCAGCGCGCGCTGCTCCTCTCCGTGGCGGTAACCTTGATTGATGATTGATGCTGCAGGGGCGCAGCGCTCCCGGTAGCGCTGCGCCCCATACAAGATAACGATAACTCTCCCTCTCTCCCCAGCAGACCGTTGGGGAACCTGCAAGATGATTGTCTCCTATGCATGCACACAATCCTGTTGCTTTCTATGCTAACCTCTTAGAAAGCAAAAGTGACGATCTGGGCAATGGTCTCAAGCGGGGCCGAGAGCAGATGAAAAAGCCGAAGTTTCCAGGTCGGCGATCAAGAAGAAGAAAAGTGGTGAACTTTTGACGAAGACCGCAGGAACCTTGGCGACAAAGAAGCCAAGAAGGGACACGTACCTTGGGTATCGGCGGCTATTGAGCCACCGCGGATCAACATTGGGACCATAGGCACGGGACTACGCGATGCAGAGATGTGTGCACAATCGCAGTAGCAGGCTTCGCCCAGGGCGCCGCTATATGATGAACTCATCGGTCACAAGACGCGATGCCCAGCAAACGTGTATGGGTCGATGCCACGTAAACGGTATAGCGTAGGGGCCCGTAACGCGGGTTGATTTGGGCGGCCTTTTGTTTAATCGCTACGGCATCGCTGGAATCAGTGTGCTCAGTTTGGATGATCATCTCCAGGCGGTATAGTGATCGGAGATGATCAGGCAGCGTCGGCCGGATTGAAATGAAGTCGGCCTTTGTGGTAACTAACATGAGGACTGGTCTACGATGTTCGACTGGGGCCCAGTTGAAGTCTTTTCCGACAAAAGGACTGGTGGGCTAGCATGACGAGATATGGTGGCAAGCTCGTACGGGAACCGCCCGTATGGGGGAAGGGCTGCCGGGCCCAGCTGAGCTTTAAGCCACTGAACTTGACTGAAGGGCGAGAATGGCATATGAATCTGACAGGGGGAATTCAACTGAGGACCAAGGGAAAAAGCGGTGGATCTAGCAGGAGATAGGTGGAGAGAGACACCAATAAGGGGCCAGTAGCAGGATGAGCAGTTCAAAATTGAACTTCAAGAGTTTTGGATCAAGAAAAGGTTGTAGACTGCAAGGCCCTGATGAAGGAGCCCGGTGAAGGACAATCAAGAAAAGGGCGCGCACTCCTTCAAAAATTTGGTAACCGTCAAAAGGAGACAGACGAATGGCGCGGAACCACTAAGCCGTAGCTTCGGCTGTCACGATTGGATGCTGCAGTAATCGACTCCCAGGTGAGTAAGGTTGAAAAACGATCCGAGAACCCAAGAAAGGCCCATTCAGGAGAGAATCGAGCGGGAAAAATGAATTTTGTTCTGGGAAGGCTTGCTCCCTTCTAACTTCTTGGTAACCGTTTTTCAGGGCAACAGCAAAAGGCGCTTTCATCAGCAAGCTGGGTCGGGGCATGAGGCACGGAAGGATCCATTGTTGAGACAAGCAGCCAATGGAGCAAGCAGGCGAAGTAGGGGAGAGGGAAAGTTGACAAAAAGTATCGGTGGAGCATCGCGCAAAGGAGGGGACGCTCACAGAGGACGATTGAGCTGGAACAGTGAAAGGAAGCATTTGGATCCTAAGGGAGTGTAACTACGTTGGGGATTGGTGGAAAGAGTAGGAGAGGTGGATCGGAGCCCACACGGCAAGTCCTGCGGAGAAAAGAAGACAACGGCATAATTTTTTGTTTTAGCTAATCGAAGCGGAGGGAAAAATAAGTTTTTTTTTTATCTTTCCGCGAATTCAAGTGAGAGGGGGAGTGATTCATGGAATAGGGAGAAACGAGGATCGATTTAAAAAGGGAAGCAACCGAGGGAAGAGCATAAAAAGGAAGAGAGGAGAGGAAGTAAGGGAGGACGTCCGGAGCGCACGAGTGCTCGGCAGCGCCTGATAGCAAGCCAACGTCCAAAGAGAGAGTGAGAGAAGGAGAGAGAGAGAGGAAGAGAGAGACAAGGAGAGAGAGAGGGAGAGGAGGAAGGAGGGCGCGGACGCTGATCGTACTGGGGAGAAGGAGGCGACCTCTGTTGGCGCCTCGGGTACATGAGGTGCTAGGCTGCTAGCGCATGGTGTGCACGATGTCATAGCGCCCGGCGTGAACAGAGGTGGTGCGCTCGACATCGAACGAGGAACATGTGGAAACGAGAGGTGGAGCGGACGCAAGGGGTGGCCGGCACGACAGCGAGCAGCGAGCGCAGAAGGAGGGGGAGGCTACTGGTGAGCGACGAGGCAGCGACACGGGGAGAAGAAAGACTAAGGGGATGCTTACGGCTCGATCAACGATAGCTCAACGAGGAGTCCAGTCACTGGGCCATTGAGCGACGACATAACGGAAGCGGTGCGCGCATGTTCTCCTGGGTCGTGACAGAGAAAAAAAGAGGGTGAGCGGCGAAACAACGGAGGCGGTGCGCGCATGTTCTCGTGGGCCGTGAGAGAGAAATAAAGAGGGTGAGCGGCGAAACAACGGAGGCGGTGCGAGCGTGTTCTCGTGGGCCGTGAGAGAGAGATAAAGAGGGTGAGCAACGAAACAACGGAGGCGGGACGCGCATGTTATCGTGGGTCGGAGGTGGATAAGGAGAGAGAGAGAGAGAGAGAGAGAGAGAGAGAGAGAGAGAGAGAGAGAGAGAGAGAGAGAGAGAGAGAGAGAGAGAGAGAGAGAGAGAGANGAGAGAGAGAGAGAGAGAGAGAGAGAGAGAGAGAGAGAGAGAGAGAGAGAGAGAGAGAGAGAGAGAGAGAGAGAGAGAGAGGGATGCCAATTAGACCACCTCACGTCAATGCTCCTAGCGCATCCCCTATCCCACTATCCTACCTCAGTGTGACCAGCACTCAGGACCATTGCCCTACCATTGGGTAGGCAACTTGGACGAAACAGCAGTGATAGGCACTAGGGCTGGGGGGGGGGGCAAGGGGTGGACCGGCGCCTAACGTACGCGCGGAAGGGTGGGCGCCTTGGATTTGGACACGTCACGGGCTGACGTGCAGCGAGATCCAGACACGTGTCTGTGTGTGTGACACGTGTCCCGATTAAATCATTCCTAAGCGGAGGCACTAAAGTGGCTTATGTCGCCTTGTCTCTAGGGAGTAATCCTGAAGGGAGGGAGTAATGTGAAGGATCGCCTATCAATGGACGTGGGTGAGTATGAGCGTCAACTCCAGAAAGAGAGGTGAATGTCGTTGGTTCATTCAATTGAGGAAGGGCTCTCAGGAATCATCCACGTCATAGATCGAAGGGCAGAGAACCCCTGCCACAAGTCAAATGGAACGTCACGTGATTCAGTGTACAGTCAGGGAGTAGTTGACGAATCGTCCAACTGTTGACCATCAGAGGAAAGGGCAAATCAGGAAGGTCAACTTGATAATACAATGTGATTGAAATCAATCGACGAATGACTTTTAGAGTCTTAGGAATTCTCCATGACTCGGTTCGAAGGGCAGAAAATTTGAGCCACATGTCAATGGTTGCAACACACAAATCCTTAGACAGTGTGGGTGTAGACCGTGTAATTGAGGAGTCGTCCGATTGAAAGGAGTCAAGCGGAGGAGTGTTGACCAACAGAAGCAAGGGCAAATAAGAAAGGTCAATTCCTGATTACAATGGGATTGCAGAGGATGATTTTTATGACGCCATTCATCTAGTTCCACGAATTTCAGTTCAAATTCTCAGGGTTCATTACGGTTACTCTCAAGACCTTGAGCGGTAATTTAAAGTAGAGAAGGAGTCTATAGTTATTTATAGAAGTATCCCTGGATTCTCACTCAATATCCTTTTCCGCCTCTTCTCATCCTGTCTGTGCAATCTCGTCTTCTCTCTCTCCTTCCTCTCCAACATAGGAGAGGTTTGGTTAGACTGGTTTAGAAGGAAGGAAGTAGGTACAAATAGGTCACACCACTAGGAAGAGGATCAGTCAGGTTTTTTGGTCGGGGATAATCGTACGGGAAGGAAATTGAGGGTTGGAGAGTAAGTCAAGAAGGCAAGGGTACTATCACAACACGAGAAACATTTCAAGACGAAGAAGCAGTGGAATATTCGAAGAACTGTTACGTCACAAGAGGTACGTTCCATCCTCCTCAAGCTCCCCTGTCCCTTCTCTATCCCATTTTTTCCACAAAACTCTCCGGCCAGGGCGTGCTGATAGTAAACGAATTAAAGAAATACATCAAAGTGAATTTAAGCCACAAAAGTAACTCGGACGTAGCATCCCCCTGTCACAGTGACGTCCCATGTAATCTCAGCGCCGATAGAATCTTACGAATCTTTTGATCCCACTACTTATAGTATTGGGGGACTCACACTCATTCCTCTTCCATGCCAAGTCACTCATCCCCCATCTCCATCCCATGCAATAGTTAGCTCACACATGTCCGTCTTTCCACTTTACTGTCCTTTGTTGTTTTTTCAGAGGATAGCTAATTTGAGCTCATTCGTTTTTTCGCTCTTCCATTCTATCCGGTCCCCGTCTAATCGGGGGTTAGTCACTCATCCTTCTCCGCTGCCTAGCCTCTCCCTTCCCACCTCTATCCCACTCAACAATTTTCGTCCTTTCTCCTTTTTCCTTAACTGCCTCCCTCTCACTTCTATCCCACTCAACAGTTATCTCACACATACCTGTCCTTTCTCCTCATGTTTGAATTGTCTTCCTTCTCATCTCCAGAGGATAGCTCAATTGCGTCATATTGCGCCCCTTCATTTCTCATTTTTTCGCTCTTCCTTTCTACTCTCCGTTTCCAGTGCACCTCGCCCTCTACATCATTTCCTTCCCACACACCCCTTCCCGTAATCAGTCAGGAGACACAAAATGATGAAGATGCCTTCAAAAAGAGCAAGAGGAAACAATTCTCTCCTATTCTATCAGGGAGCTATGCGTCACAACCTGTTCAGACAATTGGGGACATTGCCATACGCCAGACCCAACACGTCCCGCAACACACAACAACAAACAATGCCGACCACGCACAACCAGGCAATGCCATCGAACAGTCTAAATGGCAACACCTTGAAATCAAGGAACGCCGCTAAATGACTATCCAGGGCGGTAGGGATCACAACAAAAACGAGACAATCCATCTCCCACAAGAAGCATATCAAAAACAGTTCCCACCTCTCACTAACCAGAAGGATCCCCCACAACAACTCCATAGTGAGGAGGGGGAAACCCCCCTTGATCAACAGGGGGATCTGCAGCCTTGTCCTTCGCAAGTCTCTGGCCAAAACATCTCACATCCCACCACCAACAGTCTCATTTGCCCCAAGAGGAACGGTCCCGAGGGGGAATGCCAAAGAAGGAAAAATTTATGGAAGATAAGATAATGCAGGATCAAGAAGAAATACTTGTTGAAGAAGAAAGGAGATGGGAGCAAAACTTGAAGGATCAAAGTGTTCATCCAGATAAAGGGGGGAAGGCTAACAAACAGCAAGAGAAACATGGGCACAAGAGTAAGATCAACACTCCAGGACAAGACGCTTAATGTAATTAGACCAGCTATAGGTCCTCCTGGAACACCAACAGAGGAATTGAAGATTTCATTCAGAAACCTCTCATCAGCAAGGACCTACTTCCTCACCCTTTTCCTCCTCCCGTCTGAACAGAAAGTCATGGATCAAGGAGGAAGGAAAACTCAGATGAAATCATACCCAGCAGAAAAATTACCACATAGGGATGCGGTTTATATGAACCATGCTAGTAATTGGATATTCTAAAATGAGAATGCAAACAGATCAACAAATGTCAAAATTAAATGGATCTGTAAAAAACTAGAACAAATGAAGAACAGTACTGAAGCGGTGGCTGATTTTTTTCTCATTCAGCCAATCTCCTCAACAGTCTTCATAGTTCTCTGCCTTTTTGAAAATGATAAAAAAATGATGGACAGTTGGAAAAAGCTAATATGGGGTAACAATTTAGAATTTATCCATGGTTGCCTACGAAGATCAGCCCGGAAGAAAAAAAAGACCAATTGATGAGGGACTTTTATTGGGTAGAATTGACACATATTCCAATAGAAGTACAAGTTGCCTTTGTACACAATTTTGGACAACAATTCAAAACAATTGATTTCATCAATCCACTCCCATCCCATGTAGCAAAGAGAGATGATTACCTCATGTTGGCCTTGGATCTACAAAAGGAACAACCTTTTTCAATGGGTGATATAATTTCGGATAAGATGGGAGGAAGGATCTATCAAATTTATACGGCTCATAAATTCAGAGCCTGGTGCTTTAAATGCAAAGCATATGGACGCTTAAACACGGAGTTCGCTTGTCCCCTCCACCCCCAACATGCGATGCTTTCAGAACAGAGACTGAACAAAGACCCGCTGCGGCCACACCGCTGGACACCAGGGGTACCACGGCATGAAGGATGGGTGTACAGTGATGAGTCAAACTCTATGGGAGCGCCAATAGGATGGTACTGGGAAGGTAGAAGTGACCATCGCAAAACGCCCCGGCCGCCTGCTGACTGGGTACCACCACATCATATCCAACATCAGTCACAACAACCTCTACAAAGTAATCAAGGTAAGCAAGTGAACCAGGCCGCCCAGGGTCGTCAGAACCATCAACACATCAGGCAGAGTCAACCAGTTCAGAGGAATCAGCAAAACCAGTAAAACCAGATAAATCAACAGAACCAGGTCCATAAACTACCCCACGAGCATCCGCAACTAAAACAATCCAGACAACAGTCATCAAAGGTTGAAGCACCGGGAAGCCCTTCTAAACAAATACCGTGGGATGAAGAAGGCAGAACAGAGTCCCACCCCGGGAGTACCAAATATATAGGTCCGTCTCCAGAACCATATCTTCAAAGAAGGTCTCAGTTGGGTAATCACGAATGGAAGGAGGTCAGAAAGAAGACAGTAAGTACAGAAAACCAAATACTAAGAGCCAAGAACCAGATTCTCACGTCTCAGCAACCACATCTGTCTTCACAGGCGGCCTCTACCTTGGAAATGGACCAACTGTCCTCACAAGAAGCCAACTGTGTTACGGGGATAATGGAACAGAGGGAAAGGGGGGAGGATATGGAGATTGATCAATTGCAGGTGATTTTCTCACATGAAGCGATGGATGTGGAAATTGCCCCGGTCTCTCCCTCCCCATTCACAGTAATGGGGGTCAGAGAGGACTACATTGACTCGCTGAAAGAACTGCAAACCAGCCTCCACAGGATGGTCATGTGGTTGATAGTCAATTTGAAATTCAAATTCTCTTCGATCCCAGGTTTAGATTGGCAGCAGATACAGGACCACATTGCTGATCTTCTGCGAAGGAGTGACAGTTTGAAATCGGCCCTGCAATTTGGCCTCCCATCGCAAGCCACATGGCCTGATATGTGCAACAGACTTCTCCAAGCAGTATCAGATAGGCTACTCACAACTTTCCCTCTACAGGTGGCAAACTCAGACCCGGTACTGCACAGACAAATGGTCAGTAATGAGCTGGACCTCAAACATGGATACTAGAATTGTAAAGGGGTCCAGAAGACTCAAGGTATTGGCCAGAAAAAAAAACGACCATAAAAGCAAGGAGATGCAGACCAAGAAGACTAAGCATAAAAAGCAGACTCGCTGCCTGCCTGGGCTTTCGATCTTGACTCACCTTCTTCCAAAGCCTTCTCTAACAAAACTGCCTTCCTGAACTTTGGAGTCTTCGTACGGGTGCACGATATCATGGGGAGCAACAGTCCGGTTCCTTTCCCCCAGCAAGTCGAAATGGAGATACATAATTGACACACACACTCTCCTCCCCATTATGGCTGGGAGGACCGAGGGGGCGGCATTGATTACTTCCCTCAGGAAGGATGTACCCCCCCTCATTCCTGCAGAAGCTAGCCTGTACTAAGTCCAATGCCAGTCCCTATGATCCCAGTTGTACTCCTCTCAGTGCTGAAACTGTCAGATAAGTGTGATTTACCGGAGTTTATCGGAATGCATATGAAATCCTGAAGAAAACTTCAAAAACCCTTGTTTGATTTCTGTTTGAATCCTAAACCCTAAACCCTCCATTATAATGTTACTTTGCTATAACAATTTGTAGTCCAAAAGGTAAAACCTGCAGTAATCTATCAGGGAGTTAATTCTATCCTATTCTCGTTCAAACTTCAAAACCCTTTTGAGGTGTCCTTTCTTTTATACCAATCCCAAGTTAACTACCTGTGAATGGTCCTGAACTAGTGACATCAGGTTTTCTGTCTCTTCCTGTTGATCTCGCGATTGGGTCCCTTCAATTTTCCAGAGTAACCTTGGAGTATTACCTTCAATGTCTCCTTTTTTCCTTTTTTTTTTTTAATAACAAAACTAGGGTTTGCTAGGGGCGCTGGTAAGAGCAAACCCCCCTAGCAACCTTGTGGCTGGCTCCGGTCTATTGGTGGGGAGCAACACCTGCTGGAAAACGGGTCCAGCATCCTTTACAAAGCCAACAGTGAGAAAATAAACACGTATTGAAAAAGCCTGCCAGCATTGATTACCCTGGTTGAGCCCAGGGGATTGACTGAGCAGTGCTAGTAGAATGGCTGTCCCATCGGGTTGTCTTTTAACTGAGAAACCCAACTTGAGATCCACCTGTCGCCTGCTGATTCCGCCGCTGAAGGCCTATTCATATTACCATTATTCACCTGTGAACCAGTGGGCTTCAACCATAGAGTGTGCAGGTGGCAGGAAGAGATCGGGAAAATCAGTGAGGGGGCGCAGCACTAACTCCTTTATTCTATCATTATCTTCCTGTTGACCCCCCGGATCAGGGGGGGGAGGATCTCGCTTCTCTCTCCATGTCTTCTTCCCCCATTTCGATGATTGACTACCTAGGTACTTAGGAGCTCACAATTCCAGTAGATTGACACCAACGGTGTTTACCTTAGCTATGGCGCTAACAAATGTTCTGGGTCTACTCGCGATGGTCTCGTCAACTTCCTGATGGAAGCTGGTCCTTCGTCAAGGCGAAGCGACGTCGTAAACCATATCCGTCATGGCGATATCGTGTTGGTAGCGCCGTCGTCCGAGCAGACCTCCGTCTCCCGGGGGTGGTACCGCTTGGTCCGAACGCTGTAGCGTCGGCGGAAGCGCTCCGGTAGGCCCCAGCCCCTGAGCCGAGATTCTTCAATTGCAGGAGGGGAAGGGGGGAAGGGAACCGAAAAACGCTTAGCAAACTACTTCGGAGGATTGCTCCGGTGAGGACTTCTGCCTTTGCCCTCATTGCTTCTTCTGCCTTTGCCCTCATTGCTTTTATAAACTGGTCTTTCCCACGGTACTCCTTGGAGTACACGGCTAGGACTTAGCTCTCACGTGTTTCACAGTTCTTACTAAATCCACTAGACTAAGTCCGTTGCTCAACAGTCTTGTCGCTCCTGCGCGTCAGACACCGGTCGGAAAGGCTGCTGCCATTTTGTCAGAGATATAATGGCAGAACGGCCGCCTTCGGTACTGATATGGCACCATTCCAATATCAATTTCCCCTTTGTTCTTACTCAGGATACGGTATCAATTTCGACTTTGTTCTTACTCAGATCAGGGTGTGGCTCTCCTATGAGTAACATACATCCCATGAAGGCTTCAAAAAACACTGGACAAAACCTGGTTCATATCGCCTTCCGCCGGAAGATGCATCATACTCCGTTCTAAGCACAGAAAAACCCAATAAACCAAAGGTATCTTCTTCGTCTGAACAGAAACAATTTAGCTTTCGATTGATTCAATCCGTATCCAAACGGACAACCCTGTGAGCTAATAATCCTACCTATACCCTCTATTACCCTGTTTAAGCATACCAGCAAAAAGAACTTGTGAACTCCATCTGAGTGCAAGGCTTCTTGCAAACCCCAGTAATGATGGTTTTTTTTTTTTTTTTTTTTTGATGGAAGAGTCAATGGGATCTTCCTATTCCTCTCCTTTTTTCATTCTTTTTATTTAAGAAAAGCTGCCTTCTCCTCATCAGTCGGATAATTTTCTGTCAACAAAAAAAAACCATAAAAAGAATTGAAGGGGAAAAAGTCAGCACAGATTGTTCTTTTTTTTTTTATCTTGAAAGCCTGGACAAGCTGGCCAAGGTGGCCTGAATCTTTTTTTTTTTTTTTTTTTTTTTTTTTTTTAATCATTACCAAAAGCTTGGGGAGGCCGGGAATCCTCCACATGGCCTGAATCTCCAGTGGCGCATAGCTCGTGGAAAAAAAAAAAAAAAAGAGGGCAATTACAGAAATAGTCTGAAATACCGGTTCCGAGAAGTATCGATCCGCCCCTACATGCCTACAAATAACGGAGATGGAAGCGGGATTGTGGGAAGCACGCAAGGAGTTAGGGAGAAGCTTGGTGGATTCCCCCTGAGGAAGACCGAGTGGCGGCGGTCAAAACTGGTTGCGGTGCCATACCCACCGGAGAGAAAGCGTTTGTTGTACTTGTGCACTATGTGTACTGTGTCTATTTCATTTGAAATTTACATATTAGTGTTCTTGCATTTTGTTCAGTTCTGAGATCCACACCTTAATCAAATCTGTACCTACAAATAAACCTGAAAAGTTGCAAGAATACCATTTTCACAGAGTTTCGGAGGAAATTTACCGCTGATTTACCGCTGAGTATCTCCTTTCGTGACAGAGACCCGTACTCCCGGGCCTTGGCCTGAGGCAAGCACTCCAAGGCAGGCGGGTCCTCTGTTGCAAAAGGAGGTACCACCTATGTATTTGCCGTGAAAGAAAGAACTGCCCGGTACATCTGCATAGAAAATTTTGAAAAAAGCTGGGAAGTTTTTCATGCCCGGCCACGCACCCGGGCGTGATGCCTGAGGGGGTCTGATGCCCGGGGTACCTGGGCGTGCAAAAGAAAAAAAGAAAAAAACATTTTTTATTTTTTATTTTTTATTTTTGCCTTTCTGCACTTTCCCCAAATCCGGCCTCATTTCATTTTTTGATAGTTGGCTGTCAAGGGGGGGAAAAGGGGTTATAAATTGTTTTCAAAGGGGCTAAGAGGGGTTAAAGGGAGGTCCTTTAGTGTGACCCTCAGCCAAAAGTTGTTTGTATTGCAATTCCACACAACATTTTTTTTTTTTTTCTGGAATCTTTTGAATTTCGTTTGTATCTTTTTTTTTTTTTTTTTTTGCGCTGGGGCTGCCCGGAACACTGGGGGCATGCCCGGCCGGGAACCTGGGCGAGTATCCGGGCACAAGTTCGGTGCCCGGGCGCCCGGAAAAACAACCTAGGAAAAAAGGTACTTATGCGACTTTGCTGGCATATTTCTCACAATGCAAGGGCAGACCAGTTGTTTTTTTGTTTGTTTTGTTTTTTTTCAACTATAAAAAAAAAATTATATTGCAGGCTGGGAAATGGGCCCAACATCCCTCACATCAGAAGCCACGGCCTACAGGGATGAGGCAGGCTCTCCGGACAGGCTTAACCCAAACCGCAGCAATTGCACAAAGCTCAGTTTTTTTCTGAAAAGAGATACCCAACGCAGTCATTTCATTTGTACACCCTGCAATGAACAATACGACCCCTACGCCCAGTACCCCAACCTGTGACGCCCAACCTCACGCCCGACGCGACTTCCTGATCGGAGTGGGATGTGGGCCTGCAAATGCGAAAAGGGGTGTGCCAAGGATTTTTCAGAAAGTGGGGGTGGAGTCCCAGGTCGGAACTGGGATCTCCTGTGGCAAGGGTTCAGGGGCATAGATGCAATAGGACCAAGGGGCGGGTTGCCTTCGGTCTGGAAGTGGTCGATGTCGTGCAGCATAAGGCAGATGGCATGCGCGGTGCGTCAGAGGCCGTCCGATCCGTCGGTTTGGGTGACGGCGGGTCGGGAGAGGCTCGTGAGGGGGGCGGTTCTCAGAAGTCGGGTCTTCGGGGGCAAACACGTGGCATCTGTCGTCGCGTGTTATAGTTACGTTTCGTAGTCCTCGGGGTTTGACGGGGACTGCGCCGTCTGCATTTTCTGCACGGCGTGCGGGGCCAATACGGGGCGATGGAATTCCATGGTACCACAGTGAGCTGGTGATACGGGAGGAGAAGACGCAAGGGAGGGAAGATGGTAGTGATAACGACAAAGCCGGGGGATATGAAGTATTGCGTATTGTACGTAGTTGGGTAATCGGGGCACCTCGGATCGCTGGTCACGGCACAACGAAATTCCCTAGGGCACAATCGGTTCTCTGTTAGGCAGCGAAATTCTGGTCGTCTCTGCCTAAGTTCTTCTCTTATCCAAGGTTCGAAGTACTCTGAATCCCATGAGCTCGGCATCTTGTCATTATGGCGTAGTGGAAGCCTTTCGCGCGAATCTAACCGGCGAGGGGATTTCTCGATGCGATATCGGAAATTCCTATCCGTTTAGGTGCGTGCAAGGAGGAAAATTCCGCCTATCAGTTTCATTAATGGTCGTGAATCGCCGCGTGTGGATACGTGTAGGCTGCGCAGATCGGATCGCGCGTACACGTATCCCCCGAGGTATTCGCTTGTTTCCGCAAAAACGCAAAAACGAGAGTCATGCAAAATCGCCACGAGCCATGGACAGCTACCCAAGCATCTAATCACTCAGTGATTCGCAAGCATTCATCCCTGAGCATGCGAGGTGTCCTTATACATCAGACATCACAACAGCATCAAAATTTCTACAAGCAATGATGAGGACCAGACAAGAGAAACGACAACCATATCGTTCATCCATTCATTCGGCAAAACAAACAGTAACCAAGATGAAGATCCATCACAAAACAAGTTTGGGCTGAAGCTGAGGCAAAGATTCCGAAAACAAAAGGAAACGGGCGAGTTGCCCTGAGCCGAAATCAAAATTTATATACGAGAGTAACAAGGGAGATAAGACAAAGAAAATTGCAAATCCACGCCCATCATCCTCAGCTCTCTCTTCCTCTCTCTCTCTCTCTCTCTCCGATGCGGACAGTCCATCGTCACACACCAACCCACGAAGTCGTCACCCCGCTTAGTCCTCCTGCACCCGTCAGGTTCGCCCGCACGAAGCCCGTCGTAGCCCCATGCATCAACCTCGCGCATTCGGCACCAGCTCGTCGGGTCGCCCGACTCCTACTTTACTCACCTCTTACTTCGCTCGTGAGCCGACCCTTACTGATCGCGCTACCTCGAGCTTCCAACCATTGGTTAAGAGAGCTATCTAATCGCGCAGCCAAAATTTATAATGTGCATGCATGTGCGAAGAACACGGAATTGCAAGGACTTAGAAAGGAGATTAGGAGAGGGAGCGCCTATGTTCTGCATGGCCAGACCGCGGCGTGGGGGACATAGCCACTCTCCACGCATCGATCTGAGCATGCAGGCCGCGGGCTAACTGGACACAGCAAAAGGGAAAGAGAGGGGGGGAAAGATGAAGCTCGAGAAGAAAGATACAGTTACATTGGCACCCGCCCAAAATTACAGTTATTTGCAATATTAAAGGTGCCGACTAATCAGAGGTCCGTTGCAGGCGCAAAAAAAAACGCGCAAGCAAAAAAAAACGCTGCGCGGTAAAAGGAAATCTTAAATTCCAAAATTCCAAAATTCCTATCTACTGCAGAGATGCAAAAAGCACAAATTTTGGAAAAGAAAGTCCGAAGTTCCGAGAGCCATCAAGGCTCGACAAGATTCGAAAAGAAAATTTAAAAAGAGCGAAGCAAAAATTCCCGTGCGATGTCCGCGCCTAAACTCGACAACATAACAAGAAAGAAGAGACGTCACACATTATTATTCGCGCTTTAGTCGGCACGACAATCGACCATCTCGGGACTTGCCCGGCCCTGAACTCAGCCATTCGAAAAGAAGCGACGAAAAAAAAAAAAAAAAGACGAAGAAGCGAGGACACTAATGCAATTTTCCCTCAATCCCGATCTCCCGTAATTGGCTCAACTTCTCATCTTAGGACCCCTCATTGTCGTCGCGCAGAAAATCGCGCGGAACAGAAATCGGCTCGTCACATATGTGACGCCCAGGGGGTTCCAATCTTAAGCAAACTCATGCTTGCTTGAATCACGACACGTGGCGCTTTCTTCGTTGCCACCAACCGTGCAAAGGAGTGTGGAAGTCATTCAGTGTGGCAAACGTGGCTCTCTCCTAAACATTCCTCTGGGAGGGCTCTCTTCAATCCAAGGAGGGGATTATTCGTGTCATCACCGTGGCACGTGCCAATCAACCGTGCATCAATGACCAACGGGGAGAGGAGAGGGAAGACGATACATGGGGGTTGGTGAGCCGGGAGTGGGGGCAGAAAGCGTTCCAACCCCGCAACAGTCACCGGAAGCTCTTAATATCAGATGATCCGGTGGAAGCGAGGGAATCAATTACCAGTATGAGGGAGGGAGGCGAGATAATCGGGGTAAAGAGTGGTGAAGGTTCGAAAAAGTGTCGTGCGGACATGATCGTGGTTTTCGCACGCGGGGATAGTCCCCGTGATCATGCAATAAACTTCAACGATGTTGTGGCCTCGCCACTCGGCACTGAAGAGAAGGGCATGGAGGCAGAAGACAGGGGTGGCACACCGAGTAGAGGGATGAGGATGAACTGTGACAGCGAGTCGGGTGGCGTAGAAGAAGCGGAAGGTGTCGATTGGGAAGGGATTGCAGGGGAAGGTGATGCGCGTAGTGATATGAAGGAGGGTGAGGTGGTCAAGAGGACGACGGGATAAGGACTGGGGACGAAGCCCGATGCCCCGCATCGGTACGAGCTCGAATTGGTGGATGGGCGGAGGGGGAGGGGGAGGGGGAGGGGGATCGGCTTCGTCGTCGTCGGGCCGGTGCGCTCGAAGTCTCGGCAGCAAGGTCCCCATCGTCGTTCTTGGGCGGCTCAGGATCCTTGGCGGGGTCATTCGGGACTGGCAGATCCACTCCACTTGCGAATTCCAGCAGCTGCTTCCCAGCTGCTATCTCCTCTCTCCTTCGCGCCGCCTCGGGGTCCTCTTGCTGAGTCTCCGCACGGTCCGGCTCTTCACCCAACGTCTCCCACTCGGATTCCTCCTCTTCTTCCAACTGCTCCTCCTCTTCTTCTTCTTCTTCTTCTTCTTCTTCTTCCTCTTCGCCCCGCTCTTCCTCGCTGTATTCACTGTAACTCCCCGATTCTGCGGAAGTTTCCTCTTCCTCCTCGTCACCCTCCTCTTCTTCCTCCTCTAGCGTTAGCCCTTCATCTTCAGAGGCAGTACGAGGCTGAAAGAAGGCGAGGTCGATTATCTCCCGCGGGTCCAGGTACTGTCGTTGCGATGGCGGGTTGTTGTTTCCTACGTGCTCCTCGAGGCAGGCTGACCATTGTAGGTAGGGCGTCAGAGTTCATGAAAGAATATGCGGGACCGAGCTCCCGTCGCACTGCGAAACAATATCGAGAGGGAGATCATCGACCAGCTACGCGAGAGGAATCGTAAGCTCCTGTGCGATCAGCTGTTGATGGTCGGGCCGCACCGATCCGAACATAAATCCGAGAAGGTCTCCTTCCACCTACATCCTCCAAGCTTGGATAATCAACAGCTCCACGTATTCGATCCAGACAGGGTGTTCTATGTCCCTCGTCCACGTCAGCTGTACTCCAACCAAACACCCCGAAATATCGACGAAGTGCTCACACCACAGCTCCCACTGTCTCCGATCAAGGATGGGGACAGCAAGTGGTTCCAGACGAAAGGAGAGACGGGGGCAAAGGTCAAACTGCCAAAAGGTAGGGAAGAGAGAGGGGAGAGCGAAGGTAGAGAGCTGGGAACGGTTCATTGAGGACGCTGGAAGGGAACGGGCTCCGGAAGCACTACCGTTGGCTCGTGCCGAGTTGTCCGAAGTCCTCCGACATCGATGTCGTCCGTGGGGAGAAGATTGTCGCCATGGCGCGTGAGCCACTGATTCCACTCCGCTGCCAGTTGTCGGCCTCACTTCCTTAGCGACATCCGGATGGTCGTGTGTCGTAGAGGGCTGATCGCACTAATATCCCCGTTGAAGAGGACGATGGTGGACACGTGGCTAACTCCTGGTATTGACAACCGTCGAACCGTCGTCGCTTCTGCCAACACAATCGCCTGGCGATGGCCCGCAAATCAAAAGTCAGCCGTCGTGTACACTCCCGTGGTACAGAAGAATTGCGTGAGTCGTAGAAGATCCGGACTCAATCGCGGGTGATGGACTTGCCGAATAGCCGAGATGTCGCCGCGTGGCGCCAGCATGTGATCACCGAGGGCCCGCTCAGTAAGAAAACTCATGGCAATGGCGATGGGGACGAGACATGAGAAAGGTCGATAGATGCAGAAGAGGGTGAAGGTGAAAAAAAATCGTCGTCTTCCTCTGTAGCGAAAGAGGAAGCAGACACAGCAGGAGATGGAGAGGAAGGGAGAAGACATAGATAGGACACGTGGCGGACGATTGGTCGAGTCAATCGGCTTCCCGAGACCTCTGGCACGAGGCGCATGGTGTTCACCCCGTTCGGTCTGAGTTCGATCATGCAAAACCGCCCGAAGAATCTTGGCGCTATCTTCCCTTGGCGAGCACATTTCCTCATCTGCACCAGGTCCCCTAATTTATACTGGGGCCGTGGTCCTGCGTTCCCATTTCCGGCCTCGTTGCTACGGACCTGTCGGCCGTGGGCCAACTCAGTCATTTTCTCGCGCTTTCGAGCTAATCGGGAAGGGACTGTTCCATCAATTCCATGTGCCGCTTGGCCTTGTCCCGAACCGTGGCCCTTGTGGGCCGTCGGTTCAATGAAGATTCATCGGGGAGGCTCGATATCGAGATACAAGCTATGCTATTGGTTAGCAATAGCCAAGGGGCTAAGGCCCGTCGATTCGTGAGGCGTTCCTCGATGGACCGCCAGGATGTGATCTACGATATCGGGCCAGGGCCACGGATCCCGTGCCGCAATGTTTCGTCGCAGCGCTGTCTTTATCACTCGATTCGTGTTTTCTACCAGGTCATTAGATTGCGACATGTGGGGTGCAGTATTCCGAATGGCGACGCCATGTACGACCAGATTCCTCAAAATTTTCCCCCAGAATTCCACCCTATTGTCGGTTAGGATTTCCTCTGTGTCCTAGTGCATCCCTAAGAACCAGTTGACGTATCGCACGATTTCAGCCGCCTATCGCGTACGACATGGATATGCCTCGATCCATTTCGAGAAGTGGTCTACAAAAACCAGTAGAATTGAATATTTGCAGCTATTAGGTTCAGGGGGCACCACACTATTGGTAGTATCCATGCTAACCCTTTGAAACGACCGTTCAACTACCGTAGGTACTATCAATCTTGGTGGCTGGATCGGCGCCTTGTTAGTAGCGCAGACTTGACAGTTCGCGATGATGAATTTCACATCATCGCGAATATTGGACCAATACCATTCGTTCTTGTCGATTGCCGCTTCCGTGATCCGTACGGCAAAATGGGCTGCAGTTTCCTCATGTGCCGTCCTAACCCAGTCATACCTCATGAGCGGGTGTGGCACTACCATCCAAATTCCATTACCATCTATCTTTCGTTTTTCTAACCGACCCTCGCTCCAGCGATAGTCCCTAACCCTTTCGTTGGCCCTCCTCCGGTCTTCCTTAGTGAATACCTGGACGGGGTTTCCTATCAGGGTGGCAATTAGAGCGATGTCCGTCCATACCTCAGCCCTTCTAAACTTTCGGGTCTTTTCTAACCCTTCTGACGTGGCATCGAGGAATCGAGCTTCAGTCGGGATCTTATCAGTCCGACACAACGGACACAACCAGGGCTTATAGCCATTTCTGTACTGAATGAACGAGCAATGGGCTCGTGCAACACACTGTCGACAATCTACCCATTCCGCATACCCTTCCCCACTAGGACGCATTGAGATCGAGTAGACGTGCGAGATCGCTTCACAAAAATAACAAAATTTATCGGGTAGGGAGAGAAAAGACGAAGATGAGAGGGGGGAGAGAGGAGTTGTAGGAGTACCTCCGTCACCCATTGCCAATCGCCTACTTCTTGCCACGTGGAAGAACTGCCACTTGTCCGTACTTGGGTCCGTCAGTTGACTCCAGCTCCTTCCATGGAATGATTTCTTCTCCCTTCGGTACTTTAGCGGGGCGATGCAGTCATGTCAATCCGTTCGCGTTGTCGTGCCTCTCTGTCTTTCGATGGATGATGTCGAAGTCGTATTCTTGTAGGCGCACCGCCCACCGTCCAATCATACCCGTGTAATTAGTGAGCTTCTTGAGAGCCAATAATGACTCGTGATCGGTTACAAGGAGGAACTTGTGTCCGTATAGTTAAGAATGGAAGTGCTGGATTCCACTGCCTACGGCATAGCATTCCCCTTGCGGGGCTGAGTCGTTTCTTCGTTCGTCTGGTACCGTACGAGACGCGTACTCGATGACGTGCTCTCGGCCATCGTTCCCCTTCTGCGCTAGAACAGCGGAGATCGCCTCGGGCTGCCAACCCATGATGAGAATAAATTGCTTCGTAGGGTCTGGCCGAATCAAAATAGGTGTCGTCGCCAGAGCGCCTTTGAGGGTGGCGAAGGCCTGTTCGCACTTTGCGTCCCAACTGAGGGGTTGGTCCTTTCGTAGCAGATTCGTCAGAGGTTGCGCTATCGCAGTGAAGCCCTTGATAAAAAAACGACGGTAGTACGATGCAAGTCCCAGAAAAGCTCGAACCTGCATCACTGACGTGGGGAGTGGAGCATCTTTCACCGCCGCGACTTTCCTTGAATCTGGTCGCAGTCCTCCACGTGTCACCACATAACCCAAGAATGAGATTTCCGAAAGGAAAAACTCGCTCTTCTCGAGCACGATCTTGAACCCGGCATCTCTCAGAGCTCCCAGCGTCCATTCGATGTGTGGTGCATGCCCGTGAAAGGTCTCCGAGTAGACGAGGATATCGTCCATATATACGATGACGCAGAAATTAATCATCCCTTGAGTGAGCCGCGTCTTGTTGACGAAATTCTGGAACGTCACGTTCATAGCCCGTTGAAAGGTGGCAGGCACGTTGCAAATCCCCATTGGACATAGAACCCATTGCCACGTGCCTTCAAATAGCACGAAGGCCGTTTTCGGCCGATCGTCCTCCTTAATTACGATGTGATGAAAACCGTGACGAATATCAAATTTACTAAAATAATTAGAACAACCAATCGCATCCAGCAGGTCATCAATCCGGGGACGGAGGGTACACATTTTTAATCGTGATGCCATTCAGCTTACGATAATCAATGCATATGCGAATCGATCTGTTCTTCTTCGGTACTAATAATACCGGGAACGACCATGGCCCAGTGGAGGGTTCGATCCAACCATTAGCTTCGAATTCTAAAATCCGCTCAAGGGTCGTTTTCCGTTCTTCCAACGAGTATCCGTAGGGCTTAACGTGAATCGGAGGATGATTTCCGGTTTGAATTTCGTGTTGTATGACTAACGACAGTCCAATGTCTGTGTCCGTCAGACTAATTGCCTCTTTGTATTCTTTTAGAATTTCCGCAATTAGGTGATGGATCTCATCAGGTACGTATTGAGGCACATGTAACTCGTACATCTCATCCCATATCCGTACGTCGAGGCGTTTTGTACTTACCCGCTTAGTGTTTTCAGGCGGGGGCGTGGAAATAAATGAATTATCCGGTCGCCAGGAGAATACCGTGGCCATCATTTGTGCATCCTGTTCTCGGATGGCCTCGTGTTCTTCCGGTGTTATTCCGTCTCGAATGTCCTGCCATGGCACTGGTTTTGCTGCGATTTTGATTCCAAGCCCAGTTTCGAGCCGCTCAGGGGGTTCCAAAGAATTGGTCTCCGACCCTAAACGTATCAATCGCACCTCTTTTGTAAATGTCAGGAGAGATCGTGGGAGATTCGTGATGTCACAATAATGTCGTTTGTCATTATATTGTGCGAGTAAAGGGGAAATACCTTCGTACAGGGCTCGAGGGGGTTCCAAAGAGTCGACCATCCTCAAAATCTGCACGAGGGGTTCACCCATAATCATGGCTTGCGTTCTTTGTAGACTCTGATCAGCCAGGCCTAGCGATTTGGGGCTTGCTCAATGGACTAGGTAATAGATACGTTGTTGTGCCATTTTCAGAATTACTAGATCGTCCTCGTCACTATTGTCTGCGTCCTTCAGAGATTGCTCACCGTCAGCAGAGTTATCCCAGCTAATCACGCGGAGAGTTTCCGGTATCATGGGAGAAACCCGCGGGGTTACGTTAGCCATAGTTCGAAGAGTCGGTCTCATAGGTACAACATAGGGTTTTCCTCCTGTATTACAGAGGACGATTGATCACCTTTCGAAGTCCAGGTTGGCTCGCAATGCCACAAGCGCGAGAAGGCCAAAAGGGACGTCGTAAGTGTTTACGTTTAAAACTACGACATCTCCTAAGGCATGTACTTTTCCTACTCAAAAAGCGACATTGGTCATTCGTCCTACTGTTTTAATCTTTTCTTCATCCGCTGAAACGAGCTGATCTTTTTCCGTAAGCATGATTATATCATTCTTTCTTCCTGCTCTTTCAACTACCCGTAATTAGATAGCTGGGACAACGGCCCCGGAATCAATGATGGCATTGTGTGAGATTCCTCAAACCTCGATATCGTTATTCTGCGGACTTCCATGGTATTGGTTTGATCCGTAGGAAATGATCATCTTTTTGAATCAATCCTAACCGTATCGGGTCTGAAGTAGCTGCTGTATTTTCGTCTGGCGTGGGATTTTTCGCTTTGGTGCTCGCTGTTCGGGCAAGGGCGAATCGTTCCTAGTTCGCCTTGCAATGTTGCAACATTCGTTCGTTGGCTTGTTCTGATATCGAAAGCAGATGACCAATCGGAAGAGGAATCCGATGGTCCAAGGCTCGAACGATGTTTAAAACATCGATTTCCCTAGTGACGAAGGTGGGTCCTCCCGACTCCATCTCCCCTAGAGAAGGTCGCCATTCCGCCACTTCCCTTTGTTCTGGCGCGGGTCTAATCGTTCCAATCATCCCAAGCCCCGGGTAACCAAGCGTTACATACTGCTATATTTTCGTCCGGCGTGGGATTTTTCGTTTTGGTGCTCGCTGTTCGGGCAAGGGCGAATCGTTCCCAGTTCACCTTGCAATGTTGCAACATTCGTTCGTTGGCTTGTTCCGATAGCGAAAGCAGATGACCAATCGGAAGAGGAATCCGATGGTCCAAGGCTCGAACGATGTTCAAAACATCGATTTCCCTAGTGATGAAGGTAGGTCCTCCCGACTCCATCTCCCCTAGAGAAGGTCGCCATTCCGCCACTTCCCTTTGTTCTGGCACGGGTCTAATCGTTCCAATCATCCCAAGCCCCGGGTAACCAAGCGTTACATACTGATCCAACGGGATTAGCTGAACAGTTTCCTCTACTGTTGCTAATGTGCTTCTGCTCCCTTCCATTTCTTCGATTAGTGTTCCTACACATCCAGGTCCGTTAGCAATCGGGGTTGCCACTACTAGTGCGGCTCCGACTCGTTGCTGCGGAGGTCGATGGGGGCAATCTCGGGCTATGTGCCCTGGCTGATGACACGTGTAACAGACGTTTAGATTTCTAGGGATTCCTACGGGAGGGGGTGTCAGAGCCAATCCGTGTTGAATCGGGGCGACACTCACCGCTATTGGTCACATCGACCTCATCATTGCCTCTATCCAAGCGTTATGCTCCCGCTGTTCCTTTTTGCTTCCCTGGATCAGATTGACCAGTGTTTTGGTTAGTTCCAATAGGGCGGAAGACTCATTCGGTAGTGCGGGGGGTTCGATCGGTGGCGGGGGCGCCGTCATTACAGGCGCGGGCACGCTCGCAATCACACTCAGGGTCGGTCGTTTGGGACCAATCTGTTCTAGATAGGTGACTGGGCCTGACACAAACCCAATGTTTTCAAATTTGTTCTACAGTGCCGCCAACTCAGCTTTAGCTCTCGCTAGTTCCGACGAGTCTCCTTCCCTGGGATAGTCTTCCCCTTCTAGGAAACTCGCAGCGAACTTCCGCTCCATTTACTTTGTGGCTTCCATGATCTGTTGCAGCATGTGATTGATGGGGGAGAACTGTTTTCGCAGTTTCGCCCTTATCGTTTGGCTGCGAAGTCTATCGATGAACAAGTCTCTACCTACCTGTTCGCCTCGTTCTGTTTTCACAAACATCCTATAGAATCGGTTTCGATACTCGGTGACAGATTCGAGGGTTTTTTTAACCCGGTCTTTAATCATAAAAAGAGCTTGTTCCAGGTGGATGTAATCGAATCGATTAAAGAAATCTCGCTCGAATGTCGGGAGATCAACCCATACATAGGTGCTAAACCAATGATGAGTGTCTCCTCCCAATCGGCCGGGGATATTTCCCTGCGCCTCGTTGTCATCATACTGCTGAGCTCGGAGCGTGGCCAGCCATGCTCCAGCAAGATGATGAGCGGGATTGAATAGATAGAGATCAGGTGGCGTCATGGGTGCCCGTGCTCGTGGTACGGGTTGATTAGGATTCTGTTGGGGATTCGGATTTTGTTGGGGGTTCGGCTGATTAGCATTCATGTTGACCGCCCGTCGGGCCGCAGACCGACTTCTGGGGACGACAGGATCGTGTCGGTGCACGTTCCGTGGTTGAGGTCGTCCTCTGTTAGCCAGATCGTCCAACTATAAGTCCTAGAACCCTGCCACATGTCGGGCTCCGATACCAACCTCACGCCCGGCGCGACTTCCTGATCGGAGTGGGATGTGGGCCTAGAAGTGTGAAAAGGGGTGTGCCAAGGATTTTTGGAAGTGAGTGGGTGGAGTCCCAGGTCGGAACTGGGATCTCCTGTGGCAAGGGTTCAGGGGCATAAATGCAATAGGACCAAGGGGCGGGTTACCTTCGGTCTGAAAGTGGTCGATGTCGTGCAGCATAAGGTAGATGGCATGTGCGGTGCGCCAGAGGCCGTCCGATCCGTCGGTTTGGGTGACGGCGGTTCGAGAGAGGCTCGTGAGGGCGGCGGTTCTCAAAAGTCGGGTCTTCGGGGGCAAACACGTGGCATTTGTTGCCGCGTGTTATAGTTACATTCCGTAGTCCTCGGGGTTTGACGGGGACTGCGCCGTCTGCAGTTTTTGCACGGCGTGCGGGGCCAATACGGGGCGATGGAATTCCACGGTACCACAGTGAGCTGGTGATACGAGAGGAGAAGATGCAAGGGAGGGAAGTTGGTAGTGATAACGACAAAGCCGGCGGATATGAAGTATTGCGTGTTGTATGTAGTTGGGTAATCGGGGTACCTTGGATCGCTGGTCACGGCACAACGAAATTCCCTGGGGCACAATCGGTTTTCTGTTAGGCAGCGGAATTCTGGTCGTCTCTGCCTAAGTTCTTCTCTTATCCAAGGTTTGAAGTACTCTGAATCCCGTGAGCTCGGCATCTTGTCATTACGACGTAGTGGAAGCCTTTCGCGCGCATCTAACCGGCGAGGGGATTTCTCGATGCGCTATCGGAAATTCCTATCCGTTTAGGTGCGTGCAAGGAGGAAAATTCCGCCTATCAGTTTCGTTAATGGTCGCGAATCGCCGCACGTGGATACGTGTAGGATGAGCAGATCGGATCACGAGTACACGTATCCCGCGAGGTATTCGCTTTTTTCCGCAAAAATGCAAAAACCAGAGTCTAATTCCTCATGCAAAATCGCCACGAGCCATGGACAGCTACCCAAGCATCTAATCACTCAGTGATCCGCAAGCATTCATCCCTGAGCATGCGAGGTGTCATTATACATCAGACATCGCAACAACATCAAAATTTCTACAAGCAATAATGAGGACCAAACAAGAGAAACGACAACCATATCGTTCATTCATTCATTCAGCAAAACACACAGTAACCAAGACCAAGATCCATCACAAAACAAGTGTGGGTTGAAGCTGAGGCAAAGATTCCGAAAACAAAAGGAAACGGGCGAGTTGCCCTAAGCCGAGATCAAAATTTATATACAAGAGTAAAGAGGGAGATAACACAAAGAAAATTGCAAATCCACGCCCATCATCCTCAACTCCCTCTCTCTCTCTCTCTCTCTCTCTCTCTCTCTCTCTCTCTCTCTCTCTCTCTC
>BFEA01000839.1:300868-313596 GCA_003427395.1 Chara braunii | reverse complement strand
TCGTAGCCCCACGCGTCAACCCTGCGCATTCGGCACCAGCTCGTCGGGTCGCCCGACTCCTACTTCACTCACCTCTTACGTCGCTCGTGAGCCGACCCTCACTGATCGCACTACCCCGAGCTTCTAACCACTGGTTAAGAGAGCTATCTAATCGCGCGTGCATGCATGCGAGAAGAACACGGAATTGCAAGGACTTCGAAAGGAGATTAGGAGAGGGAGCGCCTATGTTTTGCATGACCAGACCGAGGCGTGGGGGACGTAGCCACTCTCCACGCATCGATCTGAGCATGCAGGCCGTGGGCTAACTAGACACAGCAAAAGGGAAAGAGAGGGTGGGAAAGACGAAGCTCAAGAAGAAAGATACAGTTACAATGACGCCCGCCCAAAATTACAGTTATTTGCAAGATTAAAGACACCAACTAATCAGAGCTTCGTTGAAGGCGCAAAAAGAAGCGCGCAAGCAAAAAAAGCGTTGCGCGGTAAAAAGGAATCCTAAATTCCTAAATTCCTATGTACTGCAGAGATGCAAAAAACGCAAATTTCGGAAAAGAAAGTCTGAAGTTCCGAGAGTCATCAAGGCTCGACAAGATTCGAAAAATAAAAATAAAAAGAACGAAGCAAAAATTTCCGCGCGATCTCCGTACCTAAACCTGACAACACAACAAGAAAGAAGCGACGTCACACATTATTATTCACGCTTTTGTCGGCACGACAGCCACTCGATCGGCCATCTTGGGACTTGCCCGACCCTGAACCTAGCCATTCGAAAAGAAGCGACGAAAAAAAAAAAAGACAAAGAAGCGAGGACACTAATGCAATTTTCCTTCAATCCCTATCTCCCGTAATTGGCCCAACCTTCCCATCTTAGGACCCCTCATTATCGTCGCGCAGAAAATCGCACGGAACAGAAATCGGTTCGTCACAAACCACCAATGCTCTATATGCCCTGGAATTAAACACCTTCTACAACAACAATACACAACACGAATTTTGCACTATCAAACCACATCTTCCCCAGGCTACTTCAGCCCTTCCCACTTGGTCACTCTACCCATGTACATTCTCTGCAATTAGCAGCTAAGTCCTTCCTACCACACTTGCCTCTATAGTTTTCACAAAAGAATTGAAAACATTGTCAATCCGGTATTTTTGCTACCATACTTCTTGGAACCGGTATTTCTGCAATTTGCCTAAAAACGAAATGGAGCGTGCACATACACAACAAAAGCATACACCACCCCCATTACCATATCAGAACTTACAACAGCAGTCAACAGCATGGCCAAGGGCAAGTGCCCAGGCCCTGATGGGTTACCAGTGGAATTTTACCGTAGGTTCTGGACCCTCCTAGCTCCAGACCTCCTCAGAGTATTCAACAACACTTTGAATGGTCACCCTCTTGACCCTCACACGACTGAAGGCATAATTACACTTCTTTATAAAAAGGGAGACAAAGCAGATGTAAGGAAGTATTGGCCCGTATCCCTCCTTAATGTCTATGGTAAGATACTAGCCAAGACATTAGCCCGTCGAATAAACCCTCTCCTTAAAAAACTAGTATACCCAGACCAATCTGGCTTCATCCCAGGCAGACAAGTCCTTGGCAATGCTATGAGTCTTATGACTATCTCCCAATCTATCGACTGGATTAAGCAACATAACCTAAACAAAACGGTCATTCTGATTGACTTTTAGAAAGCATATGATAGCGTCAATTGGAATTTTGTTCAAGCCACCTTCGAACGTGTGGGAGTAGGACGAGATTTTAGAAACTTTGTCAAATCACTGTACAGTGCTTCTTCAGGTAGAGTGTTGGTCAACGGTTACCCCCCCTCCTCCTTCAGAGTAACACGATCTTTCCGACAAGGGTGTCCCCTAGCTCCTTCTCTTTTTGTCATCCAACTTGAAATTCTACTCAATATGGTAAGGTATCACCCCAACTTTGATGGTCTGCAAATATCCCCCTCTTGCTCTATCAAAGTTTTAGCATTGGCCGATGACTTCTCTGCAATCTCAGAAAACTCAATATCTTCCCTCTCAGCCTTAGAAGAATATCTATCCGCATATGAGGCGGCCTCAGAAATGAGTGTGAGTTGGCAAAAATCGATTGCTCTCACTCCGCAGGGCCAACCTCTGGCATTAGACATGGGTATTCCAGCAAAATCATGCACTGACGTGGAAAGATATTTGGGTATCCAGGTATCCTTTGGAGACCCCTCACAAGTTGAGGACTCTATCATAGAAAATAGAGTTAGAGACGCCTGCGCCACATGGTCTAAAACCCATTTCCTCTCGCTGATGGAAAGAGCTATGGTAATTAACACCTTCATTTCTTCCAAAATCTGGTACATCCTCTCAATCCGCATGCTAAACTCCTCCTCAGCCACTAACATCAGACGCTTACTAACCCACCTCCTCTGGAAGGGGGACTCGGAAGCCCAGTCCGCCCTTAGTAAGGTTAGCTGGGCAAACATTACAGAGAAGAAAAAAGCTGGTGGGTTGGGGATCATAGACCCAACAACCCAAAACCGGGCCCTTCTCGCGAAATAGCCGGTGAGAGCACTCTGCACCACTGAGCAACAACCATGGATAGCCCTGGCAAAAATTCCCTTGCCAAGGACTGGCAACTTTCCGACCCAGAAGCAGTTTGGCACGCCCTACTAATGCATCCCTTCACCTCCGGACCAGTAGGGAGGACTTGGAGCAATATCCTAAAGGCTTGGGGGAAAATGCTTCCCCAAATCCTGGAGGAACCGACAAACAAGGAAGAAATACTTAATAGTTGTCTATTCAAAAATTTTGGTATCCGTAACACAGTCGGGCTCCCTTTCTCAGTGGCTAAAGCACCTGGCAACTTCGACCTCAAGTGGATGCAGCGCGGTATCTGGCTAGTCCGACACATCTGGGACAACGAACAGTGTCCCTGGAAGGCTACAAGCGAACTCAGACCAGTCCTGATGGGGCTGCATCACATTGAGGAACATCTCAGGGAACTTACCAATGTCGTCCCTCCAACTTGGCTGACTATACTTGAAGACATAACCAGCAGATACAAGGAACATCAGTGGTTCAAGTCCCCAACCTCACCGAACCTTTTCTTCAGGATTGACAAACTCCGCGGAGATGGGACGGTGGAGGCTTCGGAATGGACCCTCCGGGATTCCAGACTGCACCAATCCAAGGAAGCTCGGATAATCCCTCCAGGAGTCATGACGGAAGTACGAGTTCAACAGAAGAAGGCTACACAAAGGGAGTCATCCTTCCAAATCATCATGGAAGCGATCCCGCTAAAAGATTGGAAGGTGGATATATGTAAATATGGTTGGTTGGTAACGGACCCTGATAACTCATCCACAAAAATCCCTCTGTCAGACTACTCAACGAAATCTGGATATAATTTCCTCTCAGAACCCCAGACCCTCCAGGCAGGTCTTCTTCTTGGTTGCCAACACAGAATATCATCTTTCAAACTCAAACCACTATCCCCCAAATGGCTTCTCTTTTATATTCACATTATTCTCTCCTCCCTTTAGTCTAAAGTGGGGGGTCTCCAGTGGCTACATCTCCACTCATGTGTTCCTACTGCAATGTGGTGCTCAGAGAAGGGCATGAACATCTCGGTTCTCTGTGATGCCTGTTCCCACCCCTCCCTGGAGGATTGGCTTCATCTCTGGTGGGAATGTGTTATCGCCAGAGGTTTTTGGGAAGAACTGAATTCCTGGTGGTCCAAGGCCTACACGGTGACAAACTTCTGGAACCAAGATTGCGCGGTGACAGGCAGATTCAACCCTGTCTTCATTAAGCATCAACTCAGCGGACTGGCTCAATGCTTCAGAAGAAGAGTCTTTGGCTAGCAAGGAGGGACATAAGGTTTCTAAATAAAAATCCTTCTCTCCCCTCCCTACAGGAAACAGTTTAAACAGGCGGTTCGCCTGGATATCACAGCCGATTGAATAAAAACCAGGAAATCCTCATCTTCAACGGATTCAGCTAGAATTGTTTTTCGACAGAAATGGTCCTCGCCCTACAAATGGACGGATTTCTAAAAAAACAACAAACTTTTCTATTCAGAGCTTCTGTGGAACCATCCTTTGAATAACCCCTAATTTCTTACCCTTCCCATACCCCCTCTCCTCCCCTACTGCTCTGAAGGTTGAATGTCTTCTCATCTCACCCAGTTTTTCTCGACCGCTCAAACTACTTTATAGGATTTTTTAATATTAGACAGAGGACCACACTTTGCAATTTAGCTATCTTATCTTCCTCTGATGAGAAACCAGGTAACGCTCCAGGCATTGGTTACTTTTCTTCTCACTTTCGGGTAGACTGTGAGGACCCCGACCTCAATTTCACTCAGATGGGACGCTGGACCCGATTTCCAGCAGGTGCAGCTCCCCACGAATAGAATGGAGCAGGTGTTAAAAAAAAACAAAACAAAAAAAAACACCCACAATAAAAAAAAAAAGTATGCACAGAGAGGAACCAGACACAGCCAGTCACGGACACGTGGAAATCAGATTGGGAGGAGTGTCAAAACAGGAAGACGAGAGCGTGGGGCTTTCTTAGGGCACACTCACACTGTGGTAAAGAATAGGCATAATCTCAAAAATAGAAAGGTCTGATTTGGGTAAATAAAATTATTAAAATAGTGGTGCGGCATAATCTAAAAAGTTAGTAAGGCCCTATTTGGGGAAATAATGGTGGCGCAAGTCACACCATGTTCTCAAATCTCCCGTTTACCCCGCTCACGACAGCTCACCCGATGTGGAGCTTGGGATCAAACCAATCACACGGAGCACAACCTTTTTCCCTCACCCAATTTTATGTAGGGGAAACTATGTCGGAGTTGCAAAATCGAGTTATAATTGCACTGCGGGCCAAGATACAGTTTGGAATTGCAGTTCGGGCAATGTATACAAGCCAGCTTTCGGGCCAGGTAGGCTGCCCCAAGTCCAATTGCAAACTGTATCTTGCCCCGTAGTGCAATTATAACTCTTTTTCGTCACTCTATTGTTTTTTTTTTCAACCTTTCCCCAACTGCTATAGCGGCAATATCTCCTTTTAAGAATTTCAAATCTGTTTTTTTCCTTGCTTTTCCCTAATTGCTATGACCTTCGTTTAACAAGGACTTTGCACAAATTCGATGGGCACGTTCAGGTACGACTCAGTGACATTCCAGGTATTGACCCTTTTCTACACAACTCACGAAATGTACCTACCCCCGGTTGAGTGAGTGACATGACGGATGTACAAAATGTTTGCAACGAGGTCATTAGCCCATTGAAAAAGGCGGGTTTAGTAAAATTACAAGACTCTATCAAATTGAAGAGTATGAAAGTATGTTAAAAACCAGTACTGACAGGAAAAAACAAATTACTTGCAGAATACGTAAAAGGAGTAAAGATGGCTCTAGATGGGCTCATTCTTTCACCCCTTGATCGTAACCCTGGTGGTACATTGGTTGAATATCCTTTGCATTATTATAAAGGAATGATGAAGACGTTTAACAATAATGACAAGTATGAGAAAGTCTGTGAAACCGAAGCACATATATTGAAGAGAATGAAATTAGAATATCAAACGAAGAAACTGGGAAGAATCATGAACTGGAATAAAGATGGGAAGATACAAGATTCGTTTATCATGAGCAAGCATAAGGATTTGAATAAAAAACGACCAATTTGTCCGTCTTACCAAAGCCCCATAAGATCTACCACTAAAGTTATGACTAAGTCTCTGAATCTAATGATAAAATCCACGAAAAGATAACATTTCAATATGGTTGTCACCCAAGATTTAAAAACAACCCTCGAGAAAGTGAATTTTGAAGTCAAAATTTTTTTTCCTGGAAATAAGATAATTGCTCGCACTTTCGATATAAAAGAAATGTTCACAACAATCCCTCACGAAGACATACGACAGGCGGTAAAATGGATCATGGAAGAATTCAGAGAGAAAGGAAAACATTGGGTCAGAATAAAGATACGTGGAAAAGGTGCGAAATTTGCAAAAAGTGCTAGTGAGAATGGATGAAAATCGGTCAGGTTATCAGATCAAGAAAAACTCACAGATTTCTTATTGAATAATGTCTTTTTCAAATCAATCGGGGAAATACTCAAACAGAAAACAGGTATACCAACGGGTGGACACACTAGCTCCTCACTTGCATGCCAAGTGTGCATGTTTGCGGAGAACTAGTATATAAAATCCCTGGGCAGTGAGAAGAAACTTATCTGTGGAAAACGATTCATCGATGACCTGTTACTCATCACATGGCAAGAGAACAAAGATGAAGAAAGAGAAAGAGCAGAACAAAGAATGCAACGAATCGCCAAAGGCTATAACAAGAACTTGATTTTTGAACGGAATGATGACGACACAAATGTTGTAGACTTTTTAGAAACCAAAGTCTTGGTGATATCAAACCCAGATGAAATCTTATGTATCCATAAGTTCAAAAATACAGAAACAATATGGACACTTGAAGATCATATTTTTATGACCACGCGACGCGGAGACTTCTTGAAATTTGCTCAAGAGAACAAAAAATTGTTTTTATCGTTGGAACAATGTATCGAATAAATGCAAATACATCCGCCCCAGCCACCTTACCTGTGAGCCTTATGACGCTAAGATGAGAATTGGGGTCACTTGAATACCAGACCGATATGTTTCTATGTGCTCTCAAGAAAGTCTCTAGGAGGGTGGGTGAGAAAGTGTGGCCAGATATGTACCTGTTGTTCTCTGAGTTATATAGACAGAAACCCAGCTTCGACTGATGTAGTTCGTGATACGCGGGAAGCAGTTTTTAGACTGTTTTTTCGATATCTGGACCTACGTCAAGATTGCAGCCAGGCACGTGCTGTTCTCTAACGAATGATGCCGTATGGGAGACGCGATGAAGCAGTTCAACTCGACGGTTTCGATATCTGGGCCAACGTCGGGATATGTCCCAGACGAGTGGGGATTCAAAAAATCAAGAAAAAAGACAAAAAACTATGTTACCAATGGTCCGGAGATCGGACATCTCCCCGGAAGCAGGGTACCCCCGTCGTCCGGATTTTCGGATGACGACTTTTTGGCACTAAAAAAAAAAAAAAAAAAAAAAAAAAAATGACAGTGTTGCGCATGCCATAGAGAACCCCAATAAAAAAATTCAGAATTTTCTGAGCATTTGGTGATAGGGTGCTATTTGGGGTGGGAGGGGGGGGTACGAGGGGTTTTGGTGGGGATAGGAGAGGTATAGGTGGGGATTAGAATCTTTGAAGATTTTTATCTTTTTTTTCTACTGGCTCAAATAAGCCAAAATTTTGGTGGCATGCACCTTATGCAAGGTAGACGCCACATGATTTTTTTTAATTTTTTTTTTTTTTTTTTTTTTTTTTGCGCTCCCTGTCCGGTCGGACGTCCCGGACGGTCAAGGGGGTCCCGGACGTCCGATAAAACAACCTAGACAAAAAGGAGATATCTCCTGAAGCACAGCGAGTCGGATATCCGACAGATATGTCGCGACGCAGGAGGCCAGCACTTCGGATGCCAGCACTTCGAAAGAGTACGGACGCAGTACCATACAGGAAACGTCGTAACTACGATGCCTCGATCTCATGAACTATCAGGAACTTGGGCAAAAAAGGCTAGCGAGAATACGTTTTCACCTGAAGACGGGTTTTGTCAGTTCTCAGACGAGCAGTCGCTGGAAGGGACAAAATTGATGACGTCTTCCGTCAAATTTTTGCATTTTTTGCATTTCGGCTTTTACATTTATTTATTTATATTATTTTTGTCTTTTTTTTTTTTTTTTTTTTTTTTTTTTTTTTTTTTTTTTTTTTTTTTTCGTTTTTCTCATTTTTCCAAGGAATACGAGGGTCTTTCCTCGCTAGCATAAAGTATAAGTAGATCTTCGAGCGTGAGTTCGAACGCAGTCTGAGCAGATCAAAGGAGTAGAAGGACTGTGAGCGCAGGTGGATCCGGGTTTCAAAAGACTCTTCTATGTAAGATATGCTGATGATTTTGTTATTATCATAACAGCAGGATCCAGAGCAGATGCTGTCGAGATATGCAAATGATGTAATCTGTTCCGTGAGATTAAAACTCCTTATTACATTGTTACTATTAAGTATTCTTGTGGTAATATCATGCAAATCCCTCCCCCCCCTCTCCCCCCCCCCCCCCCGCCCCCCAAGGGGCCATGCCCCACCTGCATCGTTGAACTAGTTCAACGACGAGTTTTCTATCAGGTGTGACATGACGCGACCTCTGAAATACATCTCGGAGTCCCTGACTTCCATCCAACGGGTCTTTCTGTAGATGGAAATATAATTTCGTTTTTCATTGCTTTATAGTCTTCAGAAAAAAATATATATTTTTTTTATTCCAGCTCTTTTCCCATTGAGCTAGCTAGCTCATACCTCCTCATGGGAGGACACTCTAATAGACAAGGGAGGGCATTCTCCCAGAAGTGGGAGGACACTCGTATTTTTTATTTGGGTGGTGAATGCACATAGCCAAGAATACTGTCCACGTTCGTTCCACGCTATCATAGTGAGGTCATGTCTCCCTCTTCACGTTGTGCACTGAGAGTTCCGTATACTTCGAAGAGTTCAACTCGAGTAGATTGTTGTTCTCCCTTCTTGTTTTCTTAAAAATATGACAAAAAACGGATTGCCCCACTTTCTTTCTCTATTTTACATTTGAAAAAATATGGAAAAAAACTTTAAACAATATTTTATTCTCTTTTTTTTGCACTTGTTTTGAATTTTTAATTTGAAATAACTGTGTCACACCATCGTGATAGCTCAACTCAACGCTGTTAAGTGGGACACGGCCCCCGGGGCCAAGTCCCACTTGCACCGTTGAGTTGAGCTAGCTCAACAGTGTGACACAGTTATTACAATTTTAAAAAAATCAAAACAAGGGCAAAAAAAGAGAATCAAATACTGTTGCAACTTTTTTTCATATTTTCTCAAATATAAAATGGAGAAAGAACGTGGGGCAGTCTACTTTTGTGCATAGTCTTATAAAATAAAAAGGACAAAATAGATCTCTTCGAGTGAAAGTCTCCTAAGTATACGTTGTCGGGACTGGTGAGTCCCGAATGATTTCCCGTCACTCGAGAGACTATATATGACCAATTTGTGCACGACAGAGAAAACCGGAGGCAGGAATGTTGAAAAGAGCGGAAGCATGGACACGGACAGTAGGAAGCCAGAGGCTGCCCAGAGTCGTCGAGGTCACCAAACTAGAAAGGGGTTGTATAAGCAGGAAGCGGCAAAAGGAATGTGAGAGAATAGCAGGGGCGACTCTTTCCCCAAGGACGGAGAAGGGCCGCCGGGAAGTCGGTAGTAGCATAGGAGGCACGCAGCTAGGGAAGGAAGGAAGTGGGAAGGGACAGGGCGCAAGACGCTGACGCGACGCGGCGGCAGGAGAGCCAAGGAGACCGCAGGGTAGGTGGGAGCCGGCACCCAAAATGGAATAGCATGCGGGACGCAATAGGAGCAGGGAGCGGAGATCGATGTAAGGCGGAAGGACGTCAGGAGCACCAAAGAAAGACGTGGTACAGGTGGGGCAGGAGTGTCGGGGACCACATGGGATCGAAGGACGGGGCGGTACCAGCAGGACAAAGTGTCGGGGACCACACGGGACCAGGGGACGGCGTGGTGCCGGCAGGGCGAAGTACCGGGAACCGCTTGAGACCTAGGAAAAGACGTAATGCAGGCGGGCTGAAGTGCCTCGGACCGCGTGGGCCTAGATAAAATGGCGGCACCAGCGGAACCACTAGCAGATTGGGTATCGACGGAATAAAAAGTGCCAGGAGCCGCAGACAGGGGTCGAAGGTCGGATGGCGTCGGCAGGATAGTTGGCACCCAACCCAAGAGGGGGGACGGGCGAGAGCGGGTCGTCACCCAGGATAACGCCAGACGAAGAGGAGGGGCTAGGAGAAATAAGAAAAGGAGGAGAAGTCGGGCGCCGACAGGAATTGTCGACAGAACGGAGAAGACGGGCGCGAGGCGGGAAAAACGGAGGGCACCTGGGGCAACCCAAGGGGATCCTGGATCAAATGCAAAGACAACAGAAATAAAATAGCATGACGTCAGGTGGACGGGACCAGCCGGGCCGGGGGGTCCGGATGAATATACTAAGCACCATCGCGGCAAGAACCGGCGGGAGGTGCCGAAGGGAAAGAGGAGAGGGAGTAGCAGCAGTAAGGGGGGGGGCAGCCAGCAGTCCGAGTATCCCGGATCAGCCAGGCCAAGAAAAAGGAAGTTCCAAGGGCTCCATGTGGAAAAAGGGCTGGCCGGAGAAAATTGGAGCAAGGGGGTCTCAAACTGGAAGCGGCGGCAGCAAAAAGGAGCCCCCTTTGGCCTTGGGGGTGCCACTACTGCAATCCGAGGTGTAACGGCCATATGCCGGTTGCAAAATCAGGTCTTGGAGAATGTCCAACTGCTAGATAGAGGAGAAATGGTTGTTGGACACTTGTTCCAACAGTAAATAAAAGAGAAAAGAGGAAAAAGGGGAAGAAAAGGGGGGAGAATGAGACAAAGAAGGAGGAATGAGTGAAGGAAAATTTGCCGCCAGGTTGGGACTGCAGCAGTAGGGACTGGCAGGTCTCAATGATGACCTCATCCCTCCTAGATCCTAGGAAGGCAGTCCGGATTGCAGAGATAAGGTCCTTGGGGCATTATCTCTGAAAAATCTGAATTTAAGCAGCAAAAATAAGAAAAAATGCTGATGTGAGTTGGTTGGCTCATTTTTGGGCCTTAGATCTGATATCTGATCTTGCGGAGGAGGAGATTTAACCGTTTTTTGTAGGCTGATACAGAACGGCTAGCTCCGGAATGAGTTGGCAGCAAAATGGAGGGAAAACAAAGAGAGGAACAAGACAAAACTGCGTATTTGACCCAAGGATTGGGCCAGATACACAAAAAAATTAAAAATTGAAGCAAAGGGCTCAAATTTGGGCCAAGGGGAGCTTGGGGGTAGCTCGGAATGATGAGGACCATGGATCTCAGCCAAATCCAAGGCTGAGATTGGAGCCGCCACTTGGAAAAATACAACGGTCTACCCAAAAGAGGCCTAGACCAGGAAAAAAACGAAAAATGGGCCTTTAGGCTCTCAAAATTCGGTAAAGGCTGCATTTTGGGAAGTGGTACCCCAAAAGGCAGCTCTTTTTGAAGTAAAAAGAGGTCGGGGTAGACCAATGGGTAGTCCAAGAAGGTACCGGCCTCACAGGCTGCATATACCTGGCCGAAATGAGGCCCAGGTACCTCCGGATAAGCCAAAACCGGAAATTTGGCCTTGGGGGTACCTCGGCCCACCTAGAGGCACTTGGAGAGGCCTAGAGGCTGGGCGGTGCACCTGTTACAGCCTACATAAGCTGGAGGTGCAGGCCGCCACTCTCATTTGAGCATGAGAGGTGCCCATGCTGCCCAAATGAGTCTAGGAGAGAGTCCGAGTGGAAGTGAAGCAAGGGAGTGAGAGTCGGAGCTAGCCTGGAGTCTGGCTATGGTGATAGGGCTCAGGGAGGAGGTCTAGAGGCTAGAGAAAGGCAAGGGAGGTGATCCGCCATAGCCCTTAGGCTGTGAGGTAGGAGGAGAGGCTGAAAGGGGTCCCCCTAGCCCTTCTAGAGGGAAGGACTCCACAACCTTAGAGGTAGGAACCTGCCATAGCTAGAGGAGAGGTGTGAGGGAAGGAGGGGAGAGCTTGGGAGGAGGAAAAACCATACTCAGGAGGCTAGAACCAACCATTGGGACTCCACTCCCTAGAGACCAGCGAGAGTTGAGTGAAAGAGGAGGGACCTCCTTCTTCTTCTTCTTCTTCTTCTCCTTCTTTTTCTTCTTCTTCTTCTTCTTCTTCTTTCTTTCTTCTTTCTTACTCTTCTTCTTCTTCTTCTTCTTCTTCTTCTTCTCCCTCTTCTTCTTCCTTTTTTTTTTTTTCTCTCTCTCCTCCTTCTCCCCCTCCTCCTCTTGCCAAGACTGCGATTTTTGTTGATTTGGGTGCTGGGGTGTGTTGTGCTTCACCTTGGGATACTTCGGTGATGTTTCCCCTAGTGTAGATGATATCAAACTTGTCATTTTGTTGATTTGGGTGTCTGGGGGTGTTGCGCTGCATCTTGTGATACTTCGGTGATGTTTCCCCTTGTGTAGATGATGTCAACCTTATCATTTTGTTGATTTGGGTGCCTGGGGGTGTTGCGCTGCATCTTGTGATACTTCGGTGATGTTTCCCCCAGTGTACACAATGTCAAACTTATCATTTTGTTGATTTGGGTGCTGGGGTGTGTTGCGCTTTGCCTTGGGATAATTCGGTGATGTTTTCCCTAGTGTAGATGATGTCAAACTTGTCATTTTGTTGATTTGGGTGTTGGGGTGTGTTGCGTTTCACCTTGGGATACTTCGGTGATATTTCCCCTAGTGTATATGATGTCAAACTTGTCATTTTGTTGATTTGGGTGCTGGGGTGTCTTGCGCTTCACCTTGGGATACTTCGGTGATGTTTCCCGTAGTGTAGATGTTGTCAAACTTGTCATTTTGTTGATTTGGGTGCCGGGGTGTGTTGCGCTTCACCTTGGGATACTTCGGTGATGTTTCCCCTAGTGTAGATGATGTCGATCTTGTCATTTTGTTGATTTGGGTGCTGGGGTGTGTTGTGCTTCACCTTGGGATACTTCGGTGATGTTTCCCCTTGTGTAGATGATGTCAAACTTGTCATTTTGTTGATTGGGGTGCTTG
>BFEA01000839.1:278411-299986 GCA_003427395.1 Chara braunii | reverse complement strand
TTCATAGATTGCTTCAAATCTTGAAGTGTTCACTGATTTGGGTGTTTGGGTAAGTTGCGATTCACCTTGTGATAGTTCGGTGATGTTTCCCCTTCGTAGATTGCTTCAAATCTTGAGTTTTCACTGATTTGGGTGCTTGGGTAAGTTGCGATTTACCTTGTGATAGTTCGGTGATGATTCCCCTTCATAGATTGCTTCAAATCTTGAGTTTTCACTGATTTTGGTGTTTGGGTAAGTTGCGATTCACCTTGTGATAGTTCGGTGATGTTTCCTGTTCATAAGTTGCTTTAAAGCTTGTGTTTTCACTGATTTGGGGGCCTGGGTAAGTTGCGATGTTTCTTCTTCATAGATTGCTTCAAAGCTTGTGTTTTCACTGCTTTGGGGGTTTGGATAAGTTGTGATTCACCTTGTGATAGTTCGGTGATGTTTCCCCTTCATAGATTGCTTCAAATCTTGAGTTTTCACTGATTTAGGTACCTCGGTAAGTTGCGATTCATCTTGTGATAGTTCGGTGAACTCTGCCCTTGGGTTGATACTTCAAGGCTTGAGTTTTCAATGACTTTGATGCATGTCTAAGTTGCGAATTGCCTTGGGATGCTTCGGTGAACTTTCCGCATGGTTAAATGCTCTCAAACTTGTGCCCTCACTGACTTTGATGCATGTCTAAGTTGCGAATTACCTTGGGATGTCCATCTTTACCCCCTGTTGTACCCAGTAACATGTGGTGTGTGTATGTGTGAGCGCTGCAGTCCCCGGTAACTTGTGTCGTCCATCCTTACCCCCCTGTTGTACCCAGTAACATGCAGTGTGTGTATGTGCGAGTGTTGCAGTCCCCGGTAACTTGTGCAGTCCATCTTTACCCCGTACTGTACCCAGTAACATTCGGTGTGTGTATGTGTGAGTGTTGCAGTCCCCGGTAACTTGTACAGTGCATCTTTACCCCGTGTTGTACTCAGTAACATTCGGTGTGTGTATGAGTGAGTGCTGCAGTCCCCGGTAACTTGTGCAGTCCATCCTTACCCCCTACTGTACCCAGTAACATGCGGTGTGTGTATGTGTGAGTGCTGCAGTCCCCAGTAACTTGTGCAGTCCATCTTTACCCCCTGTTGTACCCAGTAATATTCAGTGTGTGTATTTGTGAGTGCTGCAGTCCCCGGTAACTTGTGCATTTCATCCTTACCCCCCTGATGTACCCCGTAACATGCGGTGTGTGTATGTGTGAGTGCAGTAGTCCCCGGTAACCTGTGCATCCATCCTTACCCCCTGTTGTACCCAGTAACATGCGGTGTGTGTATGTGTGAGTGTTGCAGTCCCCGGTAACTTGTGCAGTCCATCCTTACCACCTGTTGTACCCAGTAAAATGTGGTGTGTGTATGTGTGAGTGTTGCAGTCACCGGTAACTTGTGCGGTCCATCTTTACCCCCTGTTGTACCCAGTAACATTCAGTGTGTGTACGTGTGAGTGTTGCAATCCCCGGTAACTTGTTCAATCCATCTTTACCCCTTGCTGTACCCAGTAAAATGCGGCGTGTGTATGTGTGAGTGTTGCAGTCCCCGGTAACTTATGTCGTCCATCTTTACCCCTTTGCTGAACCCAGTAACATTCGGTGTGGGTATGTGTGCATGCTGCAGTTCCCGGCAACTTGTGCAATCCACCTTTACCCCTGGCTGTGCCCGGTGACATTCGGAGTATGTGCGTGTGTGTGTGTGTGTGTGGGCTGCAGTTCCGTCCCTTCCCCATTTTTGCTGTGACCGGTGACTTCCGAAAGTGATATGGGGCAGCCAGGCACCCGAAGTAGAAAACGGAGGTACAAGGCTAGGAGTTAGGATACGTCCAACGGACCTTCTTTCACGTCCATCCCCATAGCCGGACCACCCCAACCCTTCTCCCTCCTCCATCACTCACACCCGTCCACCATAGCCAACCATCCCCAACCCTCCTTCCTCCATCACCCACACCCGTCCACCATAGCCGACCACCTCCAACCCTTCTTCTCCCTCCATCACCTACACCCGTCCACCATAGCCGACCACCTTCAACCCTTCGTCTTCCTCCATTACCTACACCCGTCCACCATAGCCAACCACCTCCAACCCTTCTTCTTCCTCCATCACCCACACCCGTCCACCATAGCCGACCACCTTCAACCCTGCTTCCTCCTCCATCACCCATGTCCATCATCCATAGTCGGACCTCCCCAACCCTTCTCCTTCCTCCATCACCCACACGCGTCCACCATAGCCGGACCACCCCAACCGTTCTTCCTCCTCCGTCACCCACGCCCGTCCACCATAACCGACCACCTCCAACTCTTCTTCTACCTCCATCACCTACACCCGTCCACCATAACCAACCACCTCCAACCCTTCTTCTTCCTCCATCACCCACACCCGTCCACCATATCCGACCACCTTTAACCCTCCTTCCTCCTCCATCACCCACGTCCATCCTCCATAGTCGGACCTCCCTTACCCTTCTCCTTCCTCCATCACCCACACGCGTCCATCATAGCCGGACCACCCCAACCCTTCTCCCTCCTCCATCACTCACACCCGTCCACCATAGCTAACCACCTCCAACCCTTCTTCTTCCTCCATCACCCACACCCGTCCACCATAGCCGACCAGCTCCAACCCTTCTTCTTCCTCCATCACTCACACCCGTCCACCATAGCCAACCAACTCCAACCCTTCTTCCTCCTCCATCACCCATGTCCGTCCAGCACAGCCGACCATCTCCAACCCTTCTTCTTCCTCCATCACTCACACCCGTCCACCATAGCCAACCACCTCCAACCCTTCTTCCTCCTCCGTCACCCACGTCCGTCCACCATAGCCGACCACCTCCAACTCTTCTTCCTCCTCCATCACCCACACCCGTTCACCATAGCCGACCACCTCCAACCCTTCTTCCTCCTCCATCACCCACACCCGTCCGCCATAGCCGACCACCTCCAACCCTTCTTCCTCCTCCATCACCCACACCCGTTCACCATAGCCGACCAGCTCCAACCCTTCTTCTTCCTCCATCACTCACACCCGTCACCATGGCCAACCACCTCCAACCCTTCTTCCTCCTCCGTCACCCACGCCCGTCCACCATAGCCGACCACCTCCAACTCTTCTTCCTCCTCCATCACCCACACCCATCCGCCATAGCCGACCACCTCCTACCCTTCTTCCTCCTCCATCACCCACACCCGTCCACCATAGCCGACCAGCTCCAACCCTTCTTCTTCCTTCATCACTCACACCCGTCCACCATAGCCAACCACCTCCAACCCTTCTTCCTCCTCCGTCACCCACGCTCGTCCACCATAGCCGACCACCTCCAACTCTTCTTCCTCCTTCATCACCCACACCCGTCCGCCATAGCCGCCCACCGCCAACCCTTCTTCCTCCTCTATCACCCACACCCGTCCACCATAGCCGACCACCTCCAACCCTTCTCCTCCTTCCATCACCCACACCCGTCTACCATAGCCGACCACCCCCAACCCTTTTTTCACCTCCATCACCTACACCCATCCACCACAGCCGACCACCTCAACCCTTCCTCGCTTATCACCTCCCTCATCCTCTCAAGGGCCGAAGGGGCCGCAAGGGAGCACGGGAAGTCCCGGGTAGGGCCGGTTAGGAAGAGGCGAGGATCAAGGTCGATTAGGACGTGAGACTTCTTGATGTCTCTCTCTCTCTCTCTCTCTCTCTCTCTCTCTCTCTCTCTCTCTCTCTCTCTCTCTCTCTCTCCTTCAAACTCTTTAACCCTCACCTCTTCCCTCTCCCCTTCCCCTCCATGGCATGTGACTAATCTCTACCCTCACCTGTTACATTGCCAGGGAACGAATGGAAAGGAACTTAGTCCCCACTTGGTGGAAAGCGAGGGCAAGGGAAGGGCTGCCGGTCCCTTGTGCCTCCAAGAAGGAAAGGATACGGGACTATTGAGTGCATTTGCGAAAGCGAAAAGGAGTGTTGATTTTGGACGAGGTCAATTCGACTCAACCATCCTCCCGGAATGCATGACTGAGGCGATCGCATGGCTTGCCTGTGGGAAAGGGGATGAAACTCATAAGGGGGAATGGAAGGCAAAGACAACTTAGGATTGCGGGAAGGGGGCGATGTGTTGACCCCAATGGGGATTGTACTTGGTTATTTGTCTTGTGTGGTCTTGCGCAGGTGAGTAGCTAGGGACGGTTTGGACAGGGCTGGACCCGCGGATGAGGACTAGGGTGGGAGATTGGCTAAGGAAAGGACTTGGATCTAGATTAAGCCATGAATGCGGGATGAGTTGAGACCGGGCGCTTGGGTGGATGGTTGATGCGAGGACTTGGTTTGTGTGGAGGTTGCATGGAATGTCTCTCTTATGTGCAATGCGACCTCTGAAAAGACTAAGTTCGGTCTTGAATAGGTGATGCGATGCTAGTGGCTCCCGCAAAAAAATATAGCGGCTAGGGGTCCGGGCGACGCCGCCCTACCCCAAGGATGTTGCCGGGGCTGTCCCGAGCCACTAGACCTAGTGAAAAGGTGCGTGGCCAAATGGATGACGCTTCGCCTGCACACGGTAAGAAGACAAACTCTTAACGAACTCCCTGGACTGCCTGAGTATTGGAAAGAGCGATTGCCTGGTCAGACTTAAATGAATCAAGAAAACGCCGCGAGTGACCAAAGAGCTACCATCTTGACGGGAGAGCGGAGCTACATCCCCCAATGTAAAGCCCTCTCGCACAAGGCTCATCTTCATCCATCTCATAGCACTAGGTAGGGGTGCCCTGGGACGAACGACCCGCGCCCTGAGCGTGAGCGTGGGCGGGTCGAGCCAAATGAGACCCGCAGTGGGGTCGACCGAGGCTCGAAAGTCCTTCAGGGTACGGCCCCTACAAAAATGGTGGAGATGTCGGGTAGTGGGTTAAATTGACCCTGACGATCTCGAGGGGGGCGCCCGACGCATGACCATTAACATAAACGTGAAGATAAGGAATATGGGTTTGTGTATGCTCTATCCCTTGAGAGAATCAGATTTTAGGGTGGCTGGGCGCATTGCAAGGCCAGACCTCGAGGAAGAACATGCCTGCTTGCACTTTTTCACCAGCCATCTCTTTTGGGGATGACTCTAGTCCTCCTTCCCTTGAACTGATGTTCGTTAGGCCAGGGAAGCCTCGGGCAAGCCGCAGGTTGACCCTTCCTGTTTGTATGAAAGAAGGGCTCCGGTTACCTGGCAGGCGGTTGGGATTCCGGACCAGTCCGGGTTCCAATGAAAATCCCGCGGCGGAGTGATCCGACCGACCTGGATGTTTCTCTTCTCCTCTTTGGAGCCCAGCGGGCTCCGTGCACCGCACTTAAATGCTTGAAGGAACCTCATATGAACACAAACGGTAATCAAGAAGGAACAATCCTGCCCTATGAACGGACACACAAGAAAAGATAAGGGAATGAAGGGAGTTGCTAGACTCCAAGAAAAACTAGCTCACCTTTGAAGATGCTCACGAGAAGGAACCGGGTACTATGTGTGGAAGTTAGGGGTGAGTGGCATGCACTGTCCTGAGTGAAAACCTGTGAGCAATGGGTAGGAAGCGCTGGGTGCACCTGGGGAAAGGCACTTTTGTTATGTGTGTCCCACTTGGGGTTTGTGTTTGCATGATGGGGATTCGAGCGTCCTGCCTTTCGGAAGGAGAGGATTGGTTTGCGCCGGCCGGTGCGCGATGCGGAATGATCGTCCTCTTTGAAGTTCACCAGGTTCCGTGTGTGGGGGTCGGGCCACCGGGCTGTCAGGCAAGGGTTGGTCCCGTCGGCTGATTAGTAGCATTCTCACCCGAGCGGTCCGAGCATGGCTCGATGACCTTGCCCAGGCGGGGTGTGAAACATCTTCAGGCGGGGCGGCTGTTTGTCGGCAGACGGCAGGGGGACCACTGCATACGGGGCAAGGAAGGAGTCTCGGAGGCGATTAAAAGCTTCTCGTATCATGGCTTGGAAAAAGCCGATTCTTGTCGGACCGATGGAAGTGAATGCCTGGACAGCAGGCTCCAATGGCCTCACCGAGATGTGCAGGGTGATTCCCGAGATTAACGGTGGGTACACGAGTGGCAAGTCGGGTTGGGGTATTCTGGGTAAGGAGGAAAGGGCGAATGCCTTGCCAAGACCTGGGTACCACGCACATTTCTGGGGAAGAGGTCGGTGAGGAGATGACCGACCTGTGTGTGACGATTGTCTGAGTTCTGTTTTTTGTGCCTCCCTCTGTAAAGTTGTCTGATGAGTGTTGGATGGGGATCGAGTTTCTAGTTTATTCTCAACCCCTGCCTAAGTCTGCACGAGTGAGAGAACATGAGGAAAAAGTTGGATAGGAGTCGGAAGAAAGTGGAACCAAGAAAAGGGAATGCGAGCGGCTGGTGATCGATTGGGGGTATGGTAGGGCAATGGCACCTGGGAAATGAATAAGAAAAGTTAGGGAGACCCGGATGAGGGGTGTGAAAACAACTCTCATCTAGAAAAGGAAAAGCAAACCATCTGACCATAAGGGGCCGTGTGGTGCTCTCATGTGGGAAACATGACAAGCGCCGGGAAACAAGATGGCGCGATGGTTGTCACCTCCTGTCTACTCTAGTGGTCCGGAAATGCCTATAGAGGTAAGGGATGGGGTATTTGTTGTTCTTCCGGAAGAAGGGACGTGGACCGACCTAGAACCGGCCTATGAAACCGTGATGCTGGACAAGAAGGACGCGTTCCTCTGGATAGAGACAATCTGGACTAAGGTCAGCCTGACGAGACTTTCACCTAGCTTGATGGACCTAGAATTCCGAGGAACAGTGGAAGCTCGAGGATGGGTCTACCTATCACAGGAATTGGAAAATGTAATGGTAGTGGGACTAGTATTGGGCACGACACCGGATCAGCTGTTTAGGCAAGCGGAACAGGAAGCGCTATGGGCAGCATATCAGTCGGCAGAAATGGAGATGGAAAGGATGGAGGTGCGAGTGGAACTCGGGGACCGGAAAAATATGAGATGTCCTCTTAGGACAATGAGGTGCGTGCTGCCCCCGTTTCTGGTGGATGCAGTCTTTGGGACCAGGGATAGATTGGAACGTATATGCCAATCAATGACACGCCTGAGGCTGTACCAATATGCTAGACAAGATTTCTTTAAACTGTCGGTGGAAGTAGGGTCGTTTGAAGGAAATAGGGCAGAAGAATTAGCTGAGGTGTTAAACCTCTTCAGCGCGGACGAAATCTTTGTTCCTAGTCTGGCGTATTGGCAGATAGTTTACCGAAATATGGCGGCAGGGGAAACCTTCTTGGAAGGGGTGAAAGAGATATTCCTAGACGAGGAGGAGGATTTCAGTGATGAGGAGGACGGGGACGAGATAGAGGACTGGGAATTCTGAGGGGGGAACTTACCTGGGGAAATTGGGTTGTCGACTGTGTGCAGGTAGGGAACGATGGCCCGGGAACTCGAGCTGTGGGACTGCACATGGAAACCAAGATGAGTCGGAAGGGGAGTAGAGATGTCAATACTGCCGAGCAATGAATGGAAAGAGACCACATGTGATTGGCGGGGGTATGAGATTGTGCCAGAGCTATCGTACCTATGGATAGAGTGTGTCTGAAACCCGTTGAGGGAGGAGGAAGGATGGGAAGAGATTGCGGAAGGAAGGGTGGAATCAGTCAGGACGATCGTTCTCTCTGAACAAGGTTGGCACCTGTTCTGCACGACGCTTGCGGCAGGACAGAACCCGATGTGGCTTTTAGGGGACGCTGAGGCAAGGGCTCAGCAGGCGGGGGAAAGTTTTGCTAACAAAGGTTGGGATACGGTCAGCAGTAGAGTCGTGACGGGAGGATGAAAATAATTTAAACCGCCTGGCGCCCGAATCAAGACTTGGGTGCCCGAATTCGTGGCGGACTGGTTTGGGGGTTTTTATCACGTAACAAAGGTAGCCGACGCAATGGAGCGAATACACGTAAACTGTGCATGGCTGGCGAGAGAATTCTATAGGACGTCCTTGAAATACATGCCCTTCCATGGCGATAGAGCCCTGAAGGTCCTTATCATTTTGGATATCGAAAGGAATGACCGGCAGGAGGTGGCCCCAGAAACTAGGGAGGCCATAATCCGCCGTGAGATAGCAGCAACACCTTGCTACGTGGATGATGTGTTCAAACTGTTCGAAGTACTATGGTTCGACTAAGCGCAGGAAAGTCGTGGGGTCAGGCAAGTATGGAAAAAAATTGCTAAGATAAGGGAATGGGATGTCTGTCCATTGTAGGGTTCAGTGCGGATCGCGAGCCAGGAGATCGAAGGCGAGTGTGCGATGGCGCGAAGAAGAACGTTCCTTGAGGAACGCCCCTTGGGCATTGAACCACTTAGGGAAGTACCGGGTGGGGTAGAGGTTAGCTTGCCGGCGGCAAGTGAAGGCTGGCACCAGGTGGCAGATTGGATCGGGATCGAGCTTGCGGAAAATATGGTTTACTTGGTGACGAAAGTTGAGTGGCTTGCGGATGAGAATGGAGAATGGAACCCGGACCCACGGGAGCATGTGCGTGCAGAAGGACAACTGTATGTGTCCGAGGATGGATGGGGGGAGTTCAGGGTTCGGCTGGCATCAGGAGAAGACCCGTTGAGCATGCTTGAAGGGGCATGGCAGTTAGTATGGCGAGCGGGATTTGAGCTCGCAGATCCGGGGGTTGACGATGTAACATTGGACCTTAGGGTAGCCATGGTCGGGAGTTTTAAATTGCGTAGTGAAAAATGTACGAATGAGGTTGCCGCCCTTCCTGCTGGAAAGGCTGGGCGGTCTGGGACTTGTTAGACGAGCGGTAGCCGACCTCGCAAGCTTGACATACGAAGAGGCAATGGTACATCGAGAATACTATCGGGCCTTCCTAGAAATGGGNAGAGGCAATGGTACATCGAGAATACTATCGGGCCTTCCTAGAAATGGGCCCGTTCAGTGGAGAGCAGAAGTATGAGGTGTCGCGCATCCTGCGTGTCGTGTTTAGCACCAGGCCGAGGGGTCCGGTCGTGGGAAGTGAGGTCCTGTGGGGTGTCATCTGATGGGAAATAAGTCAAGGGATGGTGTACGTGGATGATCTCTACCGACTGTATGAGCCAATGGATGTAGGGACGGACCAATAAAAAAGGTCAAGGAAAGAAAAGGAAGGTTCAAGCTAGAAACCGGGGAGTGTTTGGGCGGGAGCTGAAGATTAAATGAAATAAGTAAAACCGCTTGTTGTTTAAACTATGCAGGGGACTACTAAGTCAAAAATGGCGATGGGACGCGCCCGGATGCTGCGACTATCCACACACCCGCGGCCACCCACGGAAAGTGAAGGTGGATGGGAGGTATCGCTCCGAGCAAGCTACATGATCTAAGGATTGGACATCGAATGGAGGGTCGTGACCCTGGGAAGAGGACATGCGGTTATGATGGTGGAATGTTTGTGGGATGGCATGAGGATTAACAGGGGACCGAGAGACGATCTGTATACCGATCTTAGGGTAACGGGGACCATATACCTGTCGGAACTTGGATGGTACATGCTAGGAACGGAATTGGCGTTAGGGCACGGGCTACTACCAATCTTCCAAAGGGCCACTAGGGTATTAAACCGAGTAGGCCAGGAAGTGCGAGGGAGAAGGAATGTGGGACTGAGGACCCGGGTGGAAGTAGGAGGTTGGCGAGAGTTTAAGGCCCCAATGACAGGGCTGAGGTGCCGAGTCCCCCGCTTCATGGTAGACCTGGTATTCGGCAACCTCAAAAAGGCAAGTGGATTCAACCCTGGTCTGGATCCACTACTTCCGGCCACAGACAACGAGGATGTTTTATGATGTATCGGTCAAGCATGGGCCGTTTTGGGGGAACCAGGCCTGCGAACTACTCGAGCTCATCGAAATTTTGATATTTGGATTGCCCCGGTTGTCGTTTGAGGAATATGAGCCGATAATCATCAGGGAAATAGAAATGGGAGAAGACTACCTTGCCGGGGTGGCTGATCTGTTCGAGGAACTAGACGAACAGGGCAGGCCTGAGGAACCAGTGTGAAAAAGGGCATCAGGGGAAGGCGGAAAAAATAGACGTTGGATATTAAGATGGGAAGGTAGTCGCCAGCAAAAGGGGGCAGTGGTCGGAGTTCCGCCGTACCTGAGGGCTGTCTCTTATACACATCTAGATGTGTATAAGAGACAGGGGCAGGCCTGAGGAACCAGTGTGAAAAAGGGCATCAGGGGAAGGCGGAAAAAATAGACGTTGGATATTAAGATGGGAAGGTAGTCGCCAGCAAAAGGGGGCAGTGGTCGGAGTTCCGCCGTACCTGAGGGTGAGGTACAAAGGAACTAGGAAGACCGCTTACGCTAAGAACGCTGGGGGCATCTGGATGTCAGAAAGCCAAGAGAACTATCCTCAATAGGAAAGTCACTGGGCTCAGACACTGCCCTAAGAACCGGAGCACGGTAGAGCTAAACGCCAAAACCTCGGCGGCGAATCCCCCGCAGAAGGAAATTTGAATGACGCCCTGTGAAAGAAAAGACAGAAGAGTCGTTCGACTAATGGAAGACGAAAAAAACATGGAAACGAGCGAACTTTAGGGCCGGGACTGAGGAAGTTATGAACAACCGGTCATTTTCGCAAAAACAAATTTCTATGTGCAGGCTAGGTAAAGAGATGACGTCGCAAGAGCAGAACGATAGCCAACAGAGCAGAGGGAGTCTGGGTACGGATAGGGACAAGGAACGGAACGAGGGGTCGGATCAGCAATCAGCAAAGCCAGAAGGGACCACAGAAGAAGGGAAGGGCCTCTCCATAGGGGAAAGCTCAGGAAAAGTTGGGGTAGCAAAAGAGGACCGCAAGAGAATAGGGAAGGGAGGGACGACGAAAGGGTGAGTCCTCGGAACTTCGGAGGAACCACGCCCAAGAAAACGAAAGTCTCGGATGCACGCCGCAAATTGGCAGAAATAAAAAGGCGGACCGCCGAATACAAGGCGAGACTTATTGAACAAATGATGGCTGGGAATGAAGAGGATCTTCAGGGGGAAGGGTCACGAGAGGGACGCAGGACCAGTCAGGGCGAAACCAGGTACGGAGCAAAAGATAACAGCCATAAGGGAACACCCAGCAAGAAGGGGAAGGAAAAGGGGGACTCCCCGACTATAGAGGCAGAAAAGGCCACGACCCCGCCGGCTATCGACAGCGGCACTAGTCGTCTGCCCACCACGCCCAAAGCAACAAAGGGATGCGATGGACTCTGGAGTGTCAAAGAGAGGGTGTTAGGCTGGTTTGCTCCGGAGGGAACACCGAAAGCCGGGGAAAAGCACAAGGAAGGCAGGGAAGGAGAAGAGACTAATCCGGTCAGGGAGGCGGGTAGTTCTGAAGGGGGGCTCAAGAGGATAGTAGCCACCTTCACCCGGACCCTGAATAAGAATCAGGGGTATCTCGCAGACACAAAGAAGAAACTTACCTTCGACGGGGCAAACATTACGGAGTTCCTGATAGACTACGAGAACCTGGCAGCCTTGCTGAAATGGACTGAGGAAGAAAAGATGGATCACTTAGGGCAGCACGTATCGTTGAGCCTAGGAAGGGACATTATGGCTATTGTCGCCTCTAGTGGATCTTGGAAAGAAACCCAGAACGAGATGATGAGGAAGTACCTGAAGGTAGAGAAAATGGAAACAGAAGTCAAATTGGCGGTCGTCCAAAGGAAGAACTATGTCACTTATAATGACTTCCTAAGGGTGTTTACTCTAGTGGCACTGCAAATCCCCGGGGTAACGGACCGTATAATGAGCAAGTATTTCCTTAGGCAGTTCTCTGAGTTTGACAAAGACAAGATTCTCTCGGCCTACCAGCAGACCAGTAAGTTTGAATACACAAGGGATGTGGACTTTAGTACGGTAACAGATCTCGCAGAAAAGACAATGGTGACCGAGACGCTGACCCTGCTTAAAGAAAGACAGGTTATAGACCTGACTGGGAAAACGGGGGATAAGGTCAAGAAGGGGATAGAAAGTTTGCACGAGCGGGTGCACGGGGTCGATAGTAAGATAGAGAGAGTGGAGAACGCGCTACTAGTAATGCAGGCACAAGTGTCCTGACCCGCCCTCCCACTTCAAGAGGCTTTAGTTCCGACAGTTGTAGCAAACCGAGGGTTTGGCAGAAGGGATCCGGCCAATGAGCAATGCAAGTATTGCACAATGATCGAACATTTCGTGCGAGTCTGCCCAAGGCTTAACCACGATATTATGAGGCAAAGATGCAGCAGGTCCCTTAAAGGTGAGATTTTCGGGTCTCTGGGAGAGCGCATAAACTGGAATTCGCCAGGAGGGATGCGGCGTGCCGTCATCCTCCTAAATAATCTGGACATAGCTGTCATAGAAGCAGAGCCGGTAACTGACATTGTTTGGGATCAACCGAGGGGGCGAGAGCGAGACCAGGGCGAATGGTCGAACCAGTGTAGCAGACAAAGTATATACGGCACCATATGAGTGACTGGCTAAATATAGAAAGGGGGCGCCTTGCGTTTTTGTTGCAAGAACCACCAGGATGACGACTCGGCAAAATTCGAGGGGCCGAAAGAGTTTCGTAACTTTTAGGGGCCAAGGCGTGATGAAAAATCCCTAGGAAGTCGAGAGAAGGTATCAACCAGCGGGCAACCGGAATCGAGCAAAGCATGGGTGTCCGAAATGGGGGAATAAGCGGTTCTACTTGTCTGTCCTGCTTGTGACACTGGTAAGAGAGCCCATCGAAACAGTAAGACAGGTAGAGGGCGAGAAAACATATAGGGTAGGGAGAACCCTAAAGTGCACAAGGAAGCGAGAGGACAAAGATTAAGCTGATTTGAAGACGAGAACATTTCCAGAACTAATAACGATAGAAAAACTGTGAGAGGTAGAGTCTAAAGAAAGTTCTTCTTCCTTCCATTGTATGGCATGCAGGTCTGATACGTTATGAACGTCGCAAGCAACCGAAGGGGCCGGAGAAATAAACGTGACCGGATAGGCAACATGGATGGTCGGAATCCGAGGGAACAAAACGGTAGCATAAATGTCAACCGACGGTTCAACAACGAGAAGGTCAAAGGCAACGCGAGGGGGATTTTGAAAAAAAGGGGTCATACCGGGAGGAGACCTGCAGAATCTCGGGGAATGAGGTCAACCGTAGTCGAAAATACGGAAGAGTCACAGACCTTGGTAGGTGGAGTGACAAAGAAAAGGAAGGTAGTTGATACCCTACGGAGACTCAAGGAAGTGGAACAGATGGTAGCAACTTACAAGGATGGTGTAATTGAAAAAATGGTAAGGGATATCGAGGTTGAGAATGACAATGAGCTGCATAATGATGAATGCCAGGGTGAGAGGCAACAAGACCACATGATTGGGAAGCCCGGTGGTTGGGAAAATGGCAGAAACGCGGAAGAAAAGGGAGGGGTGCGACCCTCCGAGGTAGGGACCGCGAAGGAAATAAAGGAGCGAGGAGCGGACTATGGAATGAGTCAGCAGACAGGGGGACAATCCTTGTCAAACGAAGACTATAGTGATCTATGGGACCTAAGGGAAAACTGACAGTCTATCTCGACCAAGAAAGGGGTGTCAGGATAGAAAGTCGCGAACGAAACTACGAAAAGTTTGAGGTCCTAGAAACAACTGGGTACGGAGTGAAAAGGGGGTCGAAGGAGTTGCATGATCAAGGCGAAGGGGCAGACAACCAGAGAAAAAGGATAGGAGATATCCTCCGGGTGGGGCAAACCCGGGTATCTCGAACTGCCTTGGTACCCCAAAAAGATCTCGCTCCAAGAACCAAGCATCGGACCGGTCGAAGGAACCCTTTCCAGGAATCGTGTCGATATTGCACCATGATAGGACACTTCGCTAGACTTTGTCCTAAACTTAACCTTGACGTCATAAGAAGGCGGTGGCTTAGGACCCTCAGGGGTGAGATCCTGGGCCCTAACGGGGAAACGGTTGACTGGAATTCACATGGGGGAATGAGACGCGTTATAGCGACGTTACACAACCTAGACTTTTCGGTAATGGAGAAGGAGAAAGCAGGCGAGCCCTTGTTGAGGACCCGCATGGACCGACATGGGACGAACCCCATCTTGAAGGAAGGGAGGAACGATACGAGCAACTAGGTAACTTAACGAGGAAGGAGGTTGGTTATGGGTCATCATTCTGGGCCAGATGTAACCGGAAAGAGACGAGAAGTCCTAGATAGGATGAGACCGCCACTTGAAAAGGGAAACGGGGGAAACACTTGGTCTAAGGACGATGGTGCAAGAAAAGAGAATAGGTTCGGAGAAAGAAAGTGGTAGGCAAGAAGGAACTTGACGATACCTTACCCGCGAGAAGGAGGAAAACCGTAAGAAGGGAACCAAGGTGACAGATACGACAGGAGAATACGGAGCTGAGAAGGTGAGGATGGTCGAAGACGAAAAACGAAAAAACGAAAGGTTTGGGGAGACCCTCGCGAAGTTATCGGTTCCTACTGCGGGAAAGAGGCAGAGCGAGTAGTCAAACTTGAAGGGGAAGAAGGACCTGAGTTTGATGCCTTTTAGAAAAACGCCACAAAGTAAGCGCGAGGAACTTGGGCAATTATGCAGTCAGTGGTTTTATCAATAGGTTAACGTAGCGCCTGCACCGACAGGGTCAGAAGAAAGATGAGGAGAGGCGAGTCGGTCACGGTATCGGTTTTCCACGATGCTAGAACACTTGCCCCTTGGGCAAGCTATTTTGAGATGTTTCGTACTAGCTGAAACAGTGGGATAAAGACTGGTGGCAATAAAAGAGACTAGGCATGAAGTATGTCTGACAAAAGTTTTTTTTAGCAACATTCAAGTGGTAGGGCTTAGCTAAGTAAGGATAAGGTTGCTAAAAGTGAACGAGACAGGGACTAGTCAAGACTTAGCGTAAATGAGCAAGTAAACAGTTCTCAAGACGCCTCTTTTCGTGGACTATCTTGAAAGGTTTCTGGAAAAACAAGGGCTGACAAGAAACATTGGTATAACCTATCTCGGGCGGTTGTATTATGACTCATGGGAAAACTAAGATTGTATTTTGGAAAGAGGTTATGAAATTTGGCTCGTTGAGGATAGCAAGGCATTGAACGTTGGTCGAACACGTGAGAGGTTAGGGGACCTATGGGTAAAGAGGCATGAAGAACCCTCTTCCCTAGGAGCCTAATCCAACCGGTCCCGCATCAGCCCAGAACAGTAAGATGCATGAGAACTAGAGAAAAAGAAAACAGTGAGGACACACACCCTTTGCAATGGTTGAACGGTCGGGCGGGTTAGTGCTGCTTGAGGTTGCAATCCTCAACTCGAGTACTAGACGCTAAGTCGGATGTATGAATGGACATAAGGATGGAAAGTGGTATAAGGAAGAGGAAGAAGTATGCGTAAAAACCCAAGAAGATGGCCGCCTTCTAACCCCCGAGACGAGATAGGATCCGTGTCCTCGAGGCCCACCCCCTCGGGCGCTAACATTGCAATGGACAAGGATGACCCTAACCAGGCTGTCCAATTGAAACGGACAACGATGACCCTAACCAGACTGTCCAATTGGAACGGATAAGGATGGTCCTAACCAGGCTGTCCGATTGCAATAGATAAGAATGACCCTAACCAGGCTGTTTGACTTGGAATTGGAAAGAACGACCCTAACCAGGTTGTTCGGAATGACCTCTGACAAGGGTCATTCTTTGGAATTGGCACTGGGGTCCCTTTGCATGGCTGCTTGAGATGCATGATATTGGAAGAGTTGAGCCTTGGAAAAAATATTGGAAGAGTTGAGCTTTGGAAAAGATATTGGAAGAGCCGAGCCTTCGAAAAGATATTGGAAGAGCTGAGCTTTGGAAAAAAGACACTGGAAAAGCTGAAAAGATATTGGACTCAGCCTTGGAAAGGATATTGGACTCAGCCTTGGAAAAGATATTGGACTCAACCTTGGAAGGGATATTGCATTAAGCATTGGACTGAGATTGAGCACTGGACTGAGATTGAGCATGAGAATGAGACTGAGCATAGGAATTGGATTGAGAATTGAAAATTGCATTGCATAAACATGAGACTCTGGACAACTTGAAATGGATTTGGAAATGACATTGAAATGGATTTCTCTTTTCTTCTAGTCTTTGGCCTCAGCAAGAGGGGGATACCGGTGCATGCACCGCGACCCCAAGACCTCTATCTCTTGGAGGAAAAAAGTCTCATCGCGACCTGTTCCTCTTGTAAGAGGATGAGGGTTAAAGGACTAAGGCACCTACCACTTGAATCAGTGCGGGACGTTCAGAATGGACCCCGACAATGAGCTCTAGTCGGGGAGTTCAAACTGCGCCTCCTGTTGAATGTCTAAACGTCAAAGGGCGAGAGAGCCAAATGGGCAAGGAAGTCATTCTCATCTAGTCTATTTTGTCCTTTTCAACCACACACCATGTCATAGAGGGGTGTCATGGCCGTTTGGGTCGGACCTCGGTTGGCCGCACTAAGTTGGGCGGCACTGTCCAAGGGGAGGGGCTTGGCGGAGTACCGGGTGAAGTCCGCGGCCACCACGGGGCATTGACACTGCCCTGCCGGAGCATAACAACCGCTTCAGGACTAATTGCGAGGTCTTCGTAACTGCACTCGCGGACTAATTGAGAGCCCCAACTCTCTTGAAAGAAAGAGGCTGGAATCCAGAAAATCACCACTAGGGAGGAACGATTCGCGAGGAACGCTCTTACGACTAGACGAGGCCCTGGGAGGCTTGGATTGAACCTGCCTGACAGATGTGAGGAGGAACCTTAATGTTGGTGCTCACCACGTAAGAGAAGAAATGTCGGACCGAGTAGGAGGATGAGGCGTCGTCCGCTAGAGAGGAATTGATCACTCTTTCTTTTGTGAGGTGGATGGGCTTGTGTCCTTGATTGCGGTTGGTGGGCCAAAGGTCTCGTACCTCCGAGTGAGAACCAATCGCGCGATGGGGACATCGCGTTTTGAGTGGGGCGAAGGTGTGTCATCTACCATTGAAAACGCATGCAAGAGATTTGTGTAATTGACTTTGCGTGGGTCTGAGAAAAGGGGACCTTGCAAGATGTCCCGAAGCAGAAAAGACTATGTAATTGGCCTTGTGAGGGCCTGAGGAAAGGACTTGTGTGATTGATTTGACATGAAAATGGGCCGGGCAAGACGGCCGGAAAAAAAAAGACTTGTATGATGGGCTTTGCATGGATCTGAGAAAAAGACAGGTAGGCTGAGAAATAGATGAGTAATTGGTTTGCATGACCCTGAGAAAAAGGTCTGACAAGGTGTCCGAAAAAGAGAAGCACATGGAATGAGGCAGGAAGCGTGCATGAAAAGTTAAAAATAAGCAAGGAACAAGAAAGGACAAAGAGTGACATGAATGCAAAATTGGCGGGACCGGTGGAAAGTCGGACGAAAGGACCCGGGGGAGATGCATGTGGATTTGGCAAAGCCTGAGCGTTGGGGAAGGGTGAAAGGAAGACATGGATTACACGGGCCGAAAAGTAGATTATTTTTTTTCGATGCTCTAAGAGTAATGAATGAGACGAAACCAAAATGGTTCTTGCTCGAGAATATTTTCCCAATGAAATGGGAAGATAGATTTGAGATTACGAAGCACTTAGGGGGAGTTGTGTCTGTGTTCATTGATTCGAAGTGGGTATCACCACGGCGAAGGCGGCAGTTGTATCGGACGAACGTCCCCCTCCCAGAGGAAATGCCTGACATTGAGTCACATTTGAAAACTCGCCTACAATTTGTTATCAACAACACCAAGGCATAAAATGAGAAAACCAATTGTGTTGGGACAACAAATTGTCATTCTGGGAATAAAACCAGCATGCCAGTGGTTAAGTGCATGAAGCGAGCAGGGCCTCGCCTGCTTCATGTTACTGAAGTCGAAAGAATTATGGGCTGCCCTGTTGGGTATACAGAGTTGATTGAAAAGGAAGTTCGCGTCTCGATTGAGGGAAAGATAAAGAGGCAGAGCTATGATGGAAATGAGCAACCTGGTCTAAGTTGTAGGAAGAGAAGAGAGGTCTGAACAAGAACCTTTGACACCCCCATACCCTCCTCCACCCCAAAAGGGCGGAAACTAAAAGAGCACCCTGAGAAAGGAATGGGAAAAGACACAAAGAACCCTGGCAAGCTAACTACACATCCCACCCCGCTTCTCCTCCTTGTCTGTGTGTCACTCAAAAATTCCTACTAACCATGGATTGGTGCGCGATGAGGACATCACGAATGAGTGGGGGGAATATGCCGGGACTGGTGAGTCCCGAATGATTTCCCGTCACTCGAGAGACTGTATATGATCAATTTGTGCACGACAGAGAAAATCGGAGGCAGGAATGCTGGAAAGAGCGGAAGCATGGGCCCGGACAGTAGGAAGCCAGAGGCTGCCCAGAGTCGTCAGGGCCGCAAAACTAGAAAGGGGTTGTCTAAGCAGGAAGCAACAAAAGGACTGTGAGAGAATAGCAGGGGCGACTCTTCCCCCAAGGATGGAGAAGGGCCGCCGAGAAGTTGGTAGTAGCATAGGAGGCGCGCAGCAAGGGAAGGAAGGAAGTGGAAAGGGACAGGGCGCAAGGCGCTGACGCGACGCGGCGGCAGGAAGGCCAAGGAGACCGCACGGTAGGTGGGAGCCGACACCCGGAACGGAATAGCATGCGGGACGCAATAGGAGCAGGGAGCGGAAATCGCTGTAAGGCGGAAGGACGTCAGGAGCACCAAGGAAAGACGTGATACAGGTGGGGCAAGAGTGTCGGGGACCACATGGGATCGAAGGACGGGCAGCAGGACAAAGTGTCGGGGACCACGCGGGACCAGGGGATGGCGTGGTGCCGACAGGGCGAAGTATCGGGAACCGCGTGAGACCAAGGGAAAGACGTAATGCAGGCGGGCCGAAGTGCCAGGGACCGCGTGGGCCTAGATAAAATGGTGGAACCAGCGGAACCACTAGCAGATTGGGTATCGACAGAATAAAAAGTGTTAGGAGCCGCGGATAGGGGCCGAAGGTCGGATGTCGTCGGCAGGATAGTTGGCAACCAACCCAAGAGGGGGGACGCGCGAGAGTGGGTCGTCACCCAGGATGACGCCGGACGAAGAGGAGGGGCTAGGAGAAATAAGAAAAGGAGGAGAAGCCGGGCGCCGACAGGAATTGTCGACAGAACGGAGAAGACGGGCGCGAGGCGGGAAAAATGGAGGGCACTGTGGGAAACCCAAGGGGATCCTGGATCAAATGCAACGACAACAGAAATAAAATAGCATGACGTCAGGTGGACGGGAACAGCCGGGTCGAGGGGTCCGGATGAAAATACTAAGCACCGCCGTGGCAAACGCCGACGGGAGGTGCCGAAGGGAAAGAGGAGAGGGAGTAGCAGCAATAAGGGGGGGGGCGGCCAGCAATCCGAATATCCCGGATCAGCCAGACCAAGAAAAACGAAGTTCCAAGGGCTCCACGTGGAAAAAGGGCTGGCCGGAGAAAATTGGAGCAAGGGGGTCTCAAACTAGAAGCGGCGGCAGCAAAAAGGAGTCCCCTTTGGCCTTGGGGATGCCACTACTGCAGTCCGAGGTGTAACGGTCATATGTCGGTTGCAAAATTAGATCTTGGGAAAGGTCCAACAGCTAGAAAGATGAGAAATGGTTGTTGGACACTTGTTCCAACAGTAAATAAAAGAGAAAGGAGTAAAAAGCGGGAGAAAAGGGGGGAGAATGAGACACAGAAGGAGGAATGAGTGGAGGAAAAGGTGCCGCCAAGTTGGGACTGCAGTAGTAGAGACTGACAGGTCTCAATGATGACCTCATCCCTCCTAGATCCTAGGAGGGCAGTCCGGATTGCAGAGATAAGGTCCTTGGGGCATTATCGCTGCAAAATCTGAATTTAAGGAGCAAAAATAAGAAAAAATGTTGATGTGAGTTGGCCGACTCATTTTTGGGCCTTAGATCTAAGATTTAATCTTGCGGAGGAGGAGATCTAGCCGTTTTTTGTGGGCTGACACAAAACGGTTAGCTCCGTAATGAGTTGGCAGCAAAATGGAGGGAAAACAAAGAGAGGAACAAGACAAAACTGCATATTTGGCCCAAGGATTGAGCCAGATACACCAAAAAAATTGAAAATTGAAGTAAAAGGCTCAAATTTGGGCCAAGGGGAGCTTGGGGGTAGCTCGGAATGATGAGGACCATGGATCTCAGCCAAATCCAAGGCTGAGATTGGAGCCACCACTTGGAAAAATGCAACGGCCTACCCAAAAAAAACCTAGACCAGAAAAATAACGAAAAATGGACCTTTATGCCCTCAAAATTCAGTAAAGGCTGCATTTTGGGAAGTGGTACCCCAAAAGGCAGCTTTTTTTTAAGTAAAAAGAGGCCCGGGTAGACCAATGGGGAGAAGCTACCGGCCTCACAGGTTGCATGTACCTGGCCAAAATGAGGCCCACGTACCTCCAGATAGGCCAAACCGAAAATTTGGCCTTGGGGGTACCTCGGCCCACCTAGAGGCACTTGGAGAGGCCTAGAGGCTCGACGGTGCACCTGTTCCGGCCTACATAAGTTAATGGTGCAGGCCGCCACTCTCATTTGAGCATGAGAGGTGCCCATGCTGCCCAAATGAGTCTAGGAGAGAGCCGAGTGGAAGTGAAGCAAGGGAGTACGAGCCGGAGCTAGCCTGGAGTCTGGCTATGGTGACAGGGCTGAGGGTGGAGGTCTAGATGATAAAGAAAGGCAAGGGATGTGATCCGCCATAGCCCTCAGGCTGTGAGGTAGGACGAGAGGCTGAAAGGGGTCCCCCTAGCCCTTCTAGAGGGAAGGACTTCACAACCTTAGAGGTAGGAGTCTGCCATAGCTAGAGGAGAGGTGTGAGGGAAGAAGGGAAAAGCTTGGGAGGAGGAAAAACCATACTCAGGAGGCTAGATCCAAGCATTGGGACTCCATTGCCTAGAGACCAGCGAGAGGTGAGTGAAAGAGGAGGAAGGTCTCCTCCTTCTTCTTCTTCTCCTTCTCTTTTTTTTTTTTTTTTTTTTTTTTTTTTTTTTTTTTTTTTTTTTTTTTTCCTTCTTCTCTCATTCTTTCTTCCTCCTCTTTTTCTTCTTCTTTTTTTTCTTCTCCCTCTTCTTCTTCCTTTTCTTTTCTTTCTCCCTCTCCTCCTTCTCCCCCTCCTCCTCTTGTCAAGACTACGATTTTTGTTGATTTGGGTGCTGGGGTGTGTTGCGCTTCACCTTGGGATACTTCGGTGATGTTTCCTCTAGTGTAGATGATATAAAACTTGTCATTTTGTTGATTTGGGTGCCCGGGGGTGTTGCGCTGCATCTTGTGATACTTCGGTGATGTTTCCCTTAGTGTAGATGATGTCAACCTTGCCATTTTGTTGATTTGGGTGCCTGGGGGTGTTGCCCTGCATCTTGTGATACTTCGGTGACGTTTCCCCTAGTGTAGATGATGTCAAACTTGTCATTTTATTGATTTGGGTGTTGGGGCGTGTTTCGCTTCGCCTTGGGATACTCCGGTGATATTTCCCCTAGTGTAGATGATGTCAAACTTGTCATTTTGTTGATTTGGGTGTTGGGGTGTGTTGCGCTTCACCTTGGGATACTTCGGTGATGTTTC
>BFEA01000839.1:212150-232029 GCA_003427395.1 Chara braunii | reverse complement strand
TTTTTTTTTTTTTTTTTTTTTTCTGTTCACCGATTGTTTTTTTTTTCCCTTTTTCTTGTTCCGTAATTATTATGGTAAACTTATTCCTCCCCTCTTCCCCCCCCCCCCAAACGAAACATTTCATCTCATATCGTAAGTCCAAGACGTTGGCAGTGCACTCTCGAGGTCTCTTAGGGCCAGATCCCACTGGCAAAGAGGATTGAAAGAAGTGTCTGAATCTGCACGTGTTCCACGCAGAGGTGCAGAAAAGTAGATCAATCACAATTTTGTGGCACCTGTGCACAACCACGTCCACATGCAGACACTTACTGCAATCCTCTTTGCCAGTGGGATCTCGCCCTTAGCAAATCACCGAGCTTCGCAATCAACGGACCGGTCTGAAATGACTCCGAACTGAACAATCCGGGGGGCAAGTCCCACTTAGGGCCAGATCCCACTGGCAAAGAGGATTGGAAGAATTGTCTGAATCTGGACGTGCTCCACGCAGAGGTGCAGAAAAGTAGGTCAATCACAATTTTTCGCACCTGTTCACAAACGCTTCCACATTCAGACACTACTACAATCCTATTTGCCAGTTGGATCTCGCCCTACCTTCTTCCCCCGAATACAACGTACGGTCATTATAGCTGTATATAGATTGAAAGACACCCCAAATACAGCTACAATGACCGGGCGTTGTATTCGGGGGAAGAACGTAAGGCTTACCCTGATTCCTCATTTCTTGCCGCCGATCATCGTAATCTACGGTCAGAAATGGAGAATTCGATCCCCGTGCCTCTCGCAAGCCAAAAAACAAAAAAACAAAAAAAAAAAGAAGAAGAAGAAGAAGAGAATTCGGGTACCACGTGGGACTTGGGCCCAGGTACTAAGTGGGACTGGGCCAAGGTACTACGTGGGACTTGGCCCAGGTTTTTACCTGTAATAGATAGCCAGCGAACTGGATCGGCGAGTTGCTCCGTGGGGCGAGGTCCCACTAGCAAAGAGGATTGGATAAATATCCTGAATCTGGACGTGTTGTAAACAGAGATGCAGAAAAGCAGTTCAATCTCGATTTAATGCACCTCTCCAGTCCAGATTCAGGCATTCTATCCGATCCTCTTTGCTAGTGGGACCACGCCCCTGCTGCAGTGTCTTCGCTATAATTGCAGCAGGCAGCATCTGCTGCTCTGTCGCGTCACACCATGCCTTTTCTCCTGGGGGCATGATACACCATCATCGGCGCGCATTGAATTTCGATCACCCCCGTGCTCTCGCCATATAGTTGGCTTCTGCTCCAGCCAGCCCCCGCCGACCCCCATCAGATTCTTCCTTCTCTCTCGTATCCAAAGCAAAGTCGATTTTTAGTATTTTTTTACTGCAGGAAAAAAAAACAGGTTCCCACGTTTAGATCGTTGGGATGTTTTGGGAAAAACAAAAGGAAAAAAAAAAAAAGGCTATAATTATACCAAATAAAATAATATCTGCCCTCGCCTCTTGGGTGCTGGAATTTGTGACCCCCTTTTGAGGGCAGTCACTTCCTTGGTCGGATTCTCTCCCACGCTAAAATCCGATTCACTCTTTTTTCTAAATTCCAATCACCTGCCGACTTCCCCCGAACAGAACGCACGGTAATTACCGCTGCTGTATCTGGACAGAAAATCGCCCCAAACAACAGCTGCTATAATCATTATGACCGTACGTTCTATTCGGGGGAAGAGGGTGGTCGTAGCCCTTGCGCACGAGTACACACCTCAAAAGTGCGGTACGACTGCGGCAGGACGCACAGCCTCTTCATTGCGTACATAACTATGGCAACAGCCAACTGTCCACCATAGCCGCTGCTGTATCATCTTCCCCATCTTGAGCTTTCCCCTTTTTCCGATCTCAACAGTTTGTCCCTCCCCTCTCCTTCCTTTCTTCCAACCCCTTCACTCCTCACTTTCCTCCGGATCGTGTTCTCTCTCTCTCTCTCTCTCTCTCTCTCTCTCTCTCTCTCTCTCTCTCTCTCTCTCTCTCTCTCTCTCTCTCTCTCTCTCTCTCTCTCTCTCTCTCTCTCTCTCTCTCTCTCTCTCTCTCTCTCTCACACACACACACACACACACACACACACACACACACACACGCACACTCTTTGTCTCGCTCTCTCTCGCTCGCTCGCTCGCTCTCAACAGTTTGTCCCTCCCCTCCTTCCTTTCTTTCAACCCCTTCACTCCCCACTTTCCTCCGGATCCTCTCTCTCTCTCTCTCTCTCTCTCTCTCTCTCTCTCTCTCCCACTCTTTGTCTCGCCTTGTCTCCCTTTTGGCCATCTGTGATCAGTTTTGTATTATTATTATATCTGTTTTTTTGTTGTCCCCCACTCTCCTTTTTTGTTTTTCACTTTCTTTTCTTTCCTTCGGATTCTTCTGAGGCCATCTTTTTTCCCTTTCTTTTCTTTCCTTCGGATTCTTGCTTTTTTCGTCTTCGGATTCTTGCTTTTTTCGTTAAAAGGGCTACGGCAGCACGGCTTTGAGAGATCATCTTCTTAGTACCCTGATCAGTCCAAGGTAAATTCAAATCTACAGTAGCTCAGTTGGTAAGGCTCTCAAGTGGCATTTAGGAGGTCTTGGGAATTGGGTTCATTGGTTCAATTCCCATTGAGTCGCCTGATGTACCTTCCTGGGCATGCTTGGCACCCGCCACCTGGAAATAGTCCACTGGATCCCTCCATAAGTATTGAGCAGAGTCTGCTGATGTTCGTAGGGTAGGGTAGGGGAGGGGAGGGGGGGGGGGACCACCACCTGAGGGGTGGCACAGGGATCATTGGTCCTGTTGGCACACATGGTCCCTGATGCTCGGTCCCTGATGCTACCGGCTGTCCCCTGGCCGGGCGGTATCGCCCAGCTGCAGGTCGGTGCAGCTCCTCCATATTATTTCCTAAACAGGCCCGACAGCCAAAGCCTCAATTCTGGTGGTTCTCTTACCACTGCAGGAGGGAGATCCCACTAGCATTGTATGTGGAGTAGTGTAGAGGGAGTGTGACCCGCCTCCGCCGTCGATGGGAATGGGGATCGGTGGTTTTGTTTTTCCTGTATTTTAGCCCTCGAAAATATATGTTTTCTTGGAGCATCCCATTGGGTGGTCTTTCTTTTGTTTTGCTTGCTGTGTTCCTCTGGGGGTCCCGAACGTGAGTGAAAATCAGACCCATTTTTTTTGTGTTGCTTTTCACTCACCTTTCACTCACCTTTGGGTCGTGGCCCATGCGTGGAAGAGAGGCCGAAAACAAAATTTTTCGGTGTTTCCCATCATGAGGGAATGTCAGTCCGTGTCAGACCCTCGTCCAAGTTGTCTGTAGTCCCCGCAATGCTGTTGTCCTCTTCCTTTGACATGCATGTCCCCGAAAACATGGGCAATGCTGTTGTCCTCTTCCTTTGACATGCATGTGCCCCCTTATTTTTTGGGAGGTGTTTGGGAGGGTTCGATCCCCTCACCTACAGCAAATGGTGTATGGAGTTACTCTTGCCCTTGTTTTTTTACGTTTATTTTCCCTATTTCACGCTGCCACCCACCTGTCCCCCACCCGTCCCCCACCCGTCCCCCACCCGTCACACTAATCCACATACCTGGCTAGTGGGATCTCCCTCCAGGGATAGTGGCCTTGCAAAAAGGGCTTTCGTTAAAAAAAAATAAAAAATAAAAAGCCTATTGTCACAGCTACATCGCGTAGTACTAAATGATAGTACGATTAGGAGAAGTAGGTAGGTGGTGTAAGGTGGAAGTCACTGAAGAATCTGGGTTTAGTTTTTTTCATAAAATTAATTGAAAACAGGAAAAAAGACATTTGAATTGCTAATCTGAGCTCATTGGGATTTCCCACAGAGGTTTGTATTTGAACAGTTCATGGGTGTACCAACTGAGATAGGCCGCTTGGTCCCGTGTTTGTTTTTGGGCTTCGACCAAATAGGAAGGGAAACTCCACGTTCTTGAAACGCTCTTGGAAGACTTTGGCCTCATTAGGAAAGCCCCACGTTTGTTAGTCACTTTCTTTTTTTTTTTTTTTTTTTTTAACTGATCAGAACAGATACTACACTTGATCTTAGCCAAAAGGCCGAGAAAGGTATGGCGTCTACAAACGGAATGTTACGGAACCTCACCGTTTGCATTCTGTGTAGGCCAATCCCCTCTCCTCTATTTCGCCTTTTCAGGAAAGTACCGTTGCTAGATTGCCGAAGTGGTTAGTACCTTGTTCAAATTGAAAACTTTACCACTCGTCCTTTAGGACATCCGTTACAATTGGAACGATACAGAGAAGGGTAAATTAGCAAAGGGCCCCTGCGCAAGGATGACACGCATAAATCGAGAAATGGTCCAAATTAAAATAAAATAAAATTAAAAAAAAAAAAAAAAAAAAAAACTTTACCGCTCCTTCACCAACAATGCTTATTGAAGGCCATTCCCAAACGGAGAAACACTGTTCCCAGGAAAGGGCACCGTCAGGTTCACAACAAGTACTCCCCATAAACTTATAATTTGAAATGGAAAGGGGGCACCGTCCCTAGGGGCTGTAAGTCTTCACCTGCTTTTTTTTTTTTTTTTTCCCAAGAATCTGACCTTAAAAAAATAAAAATCGTACCATAATTAAAAAAGGGAAGTACTCATATTTCCTATACTTTATTTTGCCAAATGCCGTCCTCAATCAAATCCTCACCACTTTTCGAAATCAAAGTCTAAGGGGCTCGTTAGACACTCCTCAGGCGCGTAAAGTCCCCGAGGAATTGTTCGTTCCACCTATCCTCGGGGATGCAGTCGGAAAAAAAAAGTGAAAACACTCCGAAGAAAATTCCTTGGGCTCCGAGGATTCCCCAGCTGAGCCATTTCTTTCTTTTGCCCAAGGGATCTCACGAGGTCCCTTGGGCAAAAGGAATCCGCGTATCACAGAGAGGAGAGGGCACATGGGTAGAGAGACGTTACAACCCAGAATCTGGATCGTCGCGGCACCCTATTGGCTGAAGGCCTCAAGCACATTTGATTTTTTTTTGCTTTTCTTTTTTCTTTTCTGACATCGCTCGAAGGAAATGTCCTCGGGCGACGTCCCTGAGGACCGGTGGAACGAAGGGCCCAAATTTCCTTTTGAACTAAAAGGAATTTTTCCTTTTGCCCGAAGATTTTCAATAGGAGTGTCTAACGATGCCCTAAGGGAGATAGGGTCTCGCCAACGAAAACGAAATGAGTGCATCTGCCCACGAAAGGTGGCAAAATACACTCCTTACTATTTATAGCAAACCGATGAACCTGGTCATTTTCTGCAGGAACATGCACTCGTTTCGTTTTTCGTTTTGTATCCCGTTCGGCATCGTTGCCTCCCCCTCCTCCCCCTCCCCCTCCCCTTTTCCTCCTTTTTTTTCATTTATGTTGTGATGAGACCACCACTACCTCCCAGGCCTCTTTTCCCTGACGTGGAGTTCCACTGTCACGTCTAGCACTATTCAACTATTCATCCAAAGAATGCGCTGCGGGTGAACTGCGTCACTAAACGCTAATTTAAGCTTGCCCAGAGAGAGGTATAGATGGAGCTTGTTTCCATGATAAAAAAAAAAAAAAAAAAAAAAAGGTAGTGGTGGTTTGAAATATGGGATGAACCTTACCAACTCCTTCATGCTTGAAAGAACTTCAAGGCAAGTCAATTTGAACTCTGGTGATGTTAGTTTTGTGAGGGGGCAATGCAACCCCACCCGCCCGATTCCTTTTGGTGAAGCAGATAACAAACCGAATTCTCGCAGATTGGACACATATATATATTTGATTCCTTTTGAATAGCGCGGTTTGGTGAAGCAGATAACAAACCGCGCTATTCAATCCTTTTGGTGATTTTTTTTTTATCTACACGCCCATATTGCCTATTTTTTGGCCCTGAAAAAATTCTCGGGGTTTCATGCCCGCGCTCGGCTGCGGGCAGTCGGCCGCCGCGGTCGGGATCCTGACCTCAGGCGGTAAGACAGCCCGTGGTCGCGGTCGCGGGTGATACATAGGCGCGCACAACTTTCAAACATCTATCTAATCCAAAACGTTTCGGTGGACTTCCATGCGAGCTACTCGAYGTCTTTTTGAACGGAAAGGCAGTGGTACACACGTGGGATCTCATTCCCGAATTAAGTCCCATCGTCCCTCACTGTAGAGCTCCGAATCCAACGTGGAAGGCTCCATCCGAGTTGCTCTTTCCTTAAGTTTAAACTCGTCCTCGCCATGTGTCCGGTCKTGGAACTCCCTTTCCTGATGATGMTCAGTGCGGCAGCAATAGCTGCAGAGAGTATTGGTCCAATCGGTTGCTATTGTCGTCCACGGGATGACGATCAACTCGTTGAAGGGCAATAATAAGGAATAAAGCTCTAAATGGGTATCAACGATCACAAACCCAACACCCACGAACCCCGAACACCTCGTTTCAAGAGGGAAATAATAACACCTGTCTCTTATACACATCTAGATGTGTATAAGAGACAGCCCCAATTAAGTCCCATCGTCCCTCACTGTAGAGCTCCGAATCCAACGTGGAAGGCTCCATCCGAGTTGCTCTTTCCTTAAGTTTAAACTCGTCCTCGCCATGTGTCCGGTCTTGGAACTCCCTTTCCTGATGATGCTCAGTGCGGCAGCAATAGCTGCAGAGAGTATTGGTCCAATCGGTTGCTATTGTCGTCCACGGGATGACGATCAACTCGTTGAAGGGCAATAATAAGGAATAAAGCTCTAAATGGGTATCAACGATGACAAATCCAGCGCTTGTGAACCCTGAACACCTCGTTTCAAGAGGGAAATAATAACACCCTCCGATCTTTACGACGACTTCTTGTATGTTCACTCGCATACACGTGGCCTTTCCTCGTTATGTGGGAATGGGCGTTGTGGGAGTACAGGAAGTCGGTGCCCAGTCGGGTCAGCCTGATCAGTCCACATGGCATAAGCTAACTAGAGACGAGAGTCCATGCAATCGGTCATTTGATCCAATCAAATGAAAGGCAACTCTCTAGGCTCTAACATTCATTTCGAGGTGGGGGGAGTGAGAAAACAAGAATAAATCATGCATGAAAATCAAAACGCATCAAAGTCTCAATTTGTCCCTGTTATCAAAACAGCAGTTCAACCAATGTATGCAAGGAAGCACTTCTCTCCCAACTTGTTTTTGTGCTCCAATGAGTTTGCTCGACGAAACCGGATCATCAAAAGCGAGTGGGGACGAAGATCATGCATACATCAATCGTTGTCAACAAAACACTCCACTCATTGTACTGCGAAGAAGTGGGGAATGAAGGACATAGTGATGTGACCATGTTGACCTGTCAAGTTCGATGATGCTCGCTCCTGCGAGATCCGATCAAACTAAAAGAGTTTAAAGAGACGAGCGGGGTGGGAACTCAGAAATAGACAGAAGCAAGGAGAGTGCTTCACCATCCAATCATTCATCGAGAGAGAGAGAGAGAGAGAGAGAGAGAGAGAGAGAGAGAGAGAGAGAGAGAGAGAGAGAGAGAGAGAGAGAGAGAGAGAGAGAGAGAGNGAGAGAGAGAGAGAGAGAGAGAGAGAGAGAGAGAGAGAGAGAGAGAGAGAGAGAGAGAGAGAGAGAGAGAGAGAGAGAGAGAGAGAGACAACAAACAAGAGTGTTGATGGAGCCGTAGCTTGACCGAAGAAGGGGACTACACAAGTAATCTGAGTAAAAATGGTGTCTCGCCATGAACTTAGCTTTTAAAACGAGAGAAGAACGAAGAGCAAGGCGCGCAAACCTTTTGCTCTCTTATCATGGCCCAAGTCATGCAACCACGCGTCAACCTCACACCATCCTTGCGTCGGCACTGGCCATTCCGGCTGCCACGTGCAAACCTCTGTACCACAACGATCGTCACCTTGCCAACTTAGTTTCTACACCGACTTGCCAAGATCCCACAATCCATCGCGGCCACCCGACGCACAGCCTCACAAAAATACAACCAGCTTATCAGGACTTTCCGACTTGCCGATCATCACATCATCTAGCCACTGCTTCCCTGAAGATGGAAGATGGGTTGATAGAGAGATTTTCGGATGCGCTTGCGGATTTTATAGTTGCGGATAGAGAGGCTTCTAATAGGAGAGAGGGAAGGAGAAGGGGTAGAAGATAGAAAGGAGGGGACATGGATTAATCACCTCGGGAATGCTATATCGAACTGTGCGAGTTCTTTGCAGCCAATCAGATCACAATGCGAGGGGATTACTGATCCGACAGGTTGAGCAATCCGGGTAGTAGCTAGCGCTATGGCTGGCGGACCGCCGCGGCACGCGGATGGTGGCATGCTGGTTGCTTGCAGGCAAGGCGCTGGCTGGTCGGAGGTGGCGGGGCGCTGGCTTCTCGCAGGTTGCGAGGCGCTGGCTTCTTGTGAGTAGCGAGGCGCTGGTTGTGTGAGTGCAGCAAGGCGCTGGCTGCTGGCAGGCGGCAAGGCGCTGGCAACATGTGAGTGGTGGGGTGCTGGTGACTTGCGGCTGGCAAGGCGCTGGCTTGGTGTGACTAGTAAGATGTTAGCTGACACGTGGTGCGGTGCTGGCAGTCGACGGGAGGGAGGCGCAAGGGTGCTGTGATCAGTGAGATGTTGTGAATTAGATTGGGGATAGTGCTTGACGCACACGCGGTATTCAGAGGCGCTGGGTTATTACGACGTCACATGCTGACATGGCATCTGACCTGAGGCACGAAGGAAAAGGGAGAATGGTAGCGGCAGCTGCTGTTTGAACATTTTCCCTATGTTTTTCACATGAAGTACTCCATAGCCAAGACCTTAAAGAGGCTGGAGAGCTCATGCGAGTTGACGAAAGTCGATGTCGGTGGAGGAAAGTGGAGTCAGCACTGTGGAGACCAAAGTGTGGAGAACGTTGGTCCTACTTGAAGAATCATCACAATGTCACTGGGAGAGTATCATCAAGAGAGCGGCTAGGAGGTCATCATCAACCTATATATGTGCTTTCGCCTGTTTTTATCTTGTGTAGGTTATCCATCAAGAGGATCAAGATTTTCATCATTGCCATTTCAGCGGGGGGTTTTCATCAAGGACACCATCATTTTTGTAATCCTCATTTGGTTACCGGTGGTGATCATCATCGGCTTCTCTAATTCGTCATCCATATTATTTATCTTCCTTTTATCTTCTTCATGATCATCATCCGGACTTCTTTGTAAAAATCGTACTCATCGTCATCTTCTATTTTCATTACAACAATAATGAGCTGTCAATCTTCCACACCGATGTCATTAGGGCATCACAAGTCCGACGTTCCTTACTTATTTTCGCCAATTTTATTTCATCATCATCATCATCATCATCATCTACCAATCTGAATCTTTATCATCATCATCATCATCTACCAATCTGAATCTTTATCATCATCATCATCATCATCATCATCTACCAATCTGAATCTTTATCATCATCATCATCATGGTTTCTTTATTCATTTTTTAATCAATCACTGACAGCAGTTATCTCTGTGTTGGTGGTTATATTCTCATCTTCCAGATAGGCTATGGTCTAGTTGGTAGGTAGGTTGGTCAAGAAGGGAGCGCTACTTTGCAGGGGTAACACAAGGTGGGAGGTGATTGCCCTCCAGGGAGTAGACACAGATGATGGGAGATGACCTAGGCTGGGGCTGGGAGATATGTATGGGGGTGCATTATCTCCTGGCAGAGGCAGACTAGGTCAGAGTGTTAGTTTTGAGGTACACCTTTTGGAGGCAGTGGTTACCTCAAGGTAGAAGGGAATGGGGAGGTTCTCTCCCTCGTTGGGGCTGATAGGAACTTCATGCTGATAGCGGGGTTGGGCTCAGCGGAGGCAGCGAGAGGAGAAGAGGAAATGAGGGGAGAGGAGGAGAATACATGGAAGAAGGGGAGGGTGGAGAGAAATAATCATCAGTGTGGTCATCATTATCCATCATCTTTGTGATCATCTCAGGGTACTCGTCAAATTTCATCATCAGAAAGTTTCGCTGATCAGGATTCTGATATTATCAGATCCTTGATTTCTGGTTGGCATTCTAGATTAGCTAATTTCCTCCATCGAATCTCCATCGAATCTATGTTTGGTTCCCAGATCTTGGTATGGATATGAGTGAATCCTTAGTGCTGGTAACCTCGCTTTTGGTTATTCTGTTGATACAAAAGGGGTTGATCTAGTGCTTGGAATGACATGTTTTTCAGGCGCCCTGATTAGGGTGAAGAGGCACGAATTTCAACACAACAATTTATTATTATGGTTCATATTCAAGGTTTCAAAAGATGACGCTGGACCCGGTTTCCAGCAGGTGACACTCCCCACCAATAGATGGAGTGTGGTTTGTCAAAAAAAAAAAAAAAAAAAAAAAAAAAAAGTTAATTTCCTAATTGAGTCTTCTTGTGTAATGGCCAGGTTGAGTTGGCGGCAACTTGGCGCCAGAACGACGCTAGCCGTCGCTGGGGCAGTGCCCTGTAACCTCCTTTTGTAGGAGCTTGAGGCTTTGTATAGAGGTCTGGAATTGCCGAGGGAGGAAGGCAATCTGCAAACTTGACTAATGGCTACAATCTGCCCGACGATGGTCGCCGCTCGGGTGGGTAGCGCTGCCCTGTAACCGAGCCAGATTGGGGTGTGAGACCGGGAAGAGGCCTGATTGGTGCACAGCACGGGCTCAATTGTGATTGGTTGTTTGGAATGGATACAGGAAATTAGGGATAGGATAGTAATTCAGTGCTGAGTAGACAATCTTTCTGATAAGTCATCATCTAGCTCTATTTCATGACCTCAATCATCCACTCTGACATCCTAAATCATCCAAAATGATCCTCAATCATCCCAAATTTTCATCAATTGTCAATCATCAATGTATTCCCATTATAAGGGACGCTGGGCCCGGTTCCCAGCACGTGATGCTCCCCACGAATAGATTGGAGCAATATTAAAAAAAAAATAAAAAAAAAAAATCCTCGCTCGAAGGCTCTGAGAGGGGATTGGTAGGGACCATTTTAGTTCACTCTGTCAAGGAAAGCAGCGTTGGGCGTGAGGTTAGAGCGTCACAGCCGGACGGTTAGAGGGACCTTGACTCTGGGCGTCGTTCGACACTCCTCGGGGCATCCTCGGGCTCTGAGGATGAATCCTCGGAAAAGTTGAGGTTTTTTGTCGTCTTCGTTCCACTCATCCTCGGAGCATCCTCGGAGCATCGGTTTTAGGACTCATCCTCGGAGCAATGTCAGAAAAATAAAAGGGACAAAAAAAGAAAAAAAGTTGTGCTTCAGGCTTTCAGCCAATAGGGTGCCGCCACGATCAGAAATCTCGGTTGTATCATCTCTCTACGTGCATGCCCTCTCCTCTCCGTGAAACACGGATCCTCGGGCCCCAAAGGACCTCGCGAGGTCCTTTGGAGCCAAGGACGATTTGGCTGGGAAATCCTCTGAGCCCAAGGATTTGTCCTCAGAGTGTTTTCACATTTTCATTTCCGATTTCATCTCCGAGGACAGGTGGAACGACAACGGAATCCTCGGAATCGCGTCCCCGAGGAGTGTCTAACGACGCCCTCTACCTCTGTTCGGGTTACCCTCGCTGGAGACTCAGGATTTGCAGGCTACGTGGGCTTGAGGCACCAAGACTCCAACTGCTGTAATGCCAGGTCCCGTGTCATTAGAACTTGTTGGAGATCCACAGATTGCAGGCTTGGCAGGTTTGGGGGACTAGTAGGACTCCATGTCGTGCAGGTTGCTCAGATTACTGCATGCCCGGGATGGAGTTCCATGGTAAGGATGTTCCATTCACATTTCCTGTTGGTTCTTCAATCTCTGCATCTGTTAGTTGTCCCTGGTTGGAATCCTCAGTCCTTCATTCCTGTTTCTGTGGGTGTGGGGTCTCTGACTGATTTCTTCGTCCTTACGTCTTGTTCTCCTCAGCGTTTACATAGGGTAATGGTTCAACCCAAGGTGGTACCAGATAGGGGTGATGATAAGAGCATACACTCCTACCTGACACACTGGGGGCTCCAGTCTATTGGTGGGGAGCTGCACCTGCTGGAAAACGGGTCCAGCGTCCCTTGAGTTGCAATACAAAGATAGAGAGGCAAGCACTTGCTGAGAACCGGGCCCAGCGTCCCCTGTAACCGAGTATCTCAGGCCCCAAGATATCCCACTATCCGCTGATGCAGCCAGAATGCCTCCACACCATTAGTTATTTTTCACAAATCACCCCCCCTCCATTTGATCATCTCATCATTACTCATTCATTCACTTAGTCTCACAGTTTTGTTGCAGAATCATTTTTCTTTTTTCCGTCTAATATCCCCTTTCTGGTTTTGTCCCAATCATTGAAGCCTAAAGCTAGCCCTCACAGACACAGGAAATCATCACCCTAGTCCATTGCAAGTGGTTGCTTGTTCTGGTTCCCTATCTGTTCCTCGTCACCCGAGTCTCAGTGGTTGCTTGTTCTAGTTCCCCAGCACATCTGTTCCTCTCCCCAAAAAGTCTCTTTTATTTTCCCACACATGGGGGGGCTCAGTCGCTCACCCTTTGGACTTAAAAAAGACACCTTTGGACTGTTACCTGAGTGTTTTGTTCTGACTGCCGTCTTCCCCCAAACATAATGCACCCTAAAAATGAATGTATACAAGCTATATTTCCAGCCAGATACAGCCAAAATGAGGGTGCGTTGTGTTCGGGCAAGACGGTAGGCCACAAAACACCTGTGACAACTTTTGACTGGGGGATGCAAAAGTGTCCCAGGCCTGTAGTACGTGGCCTGGGCCCCCAAAAAAAGGAAACTGGGCTTCTGAGCTGACCCACTTGCCTTTCACAACATGACCCCATCCCAAGCTTAACGCTACGCAATTTTAGGAAACGTACGGGCCACTACAGGAGCGCCCAAATTCATCCAACTAGAAACGTTTCTACTCTATTTTTTCCCGCCGCCGATGGCTGGGCCAAGTACTGGTGGTTTAAGCAGTTGATAAACAAACTGAGAGGGCCTCAGTTATGAATTTCCCTTCCGCAAATCCGATCCCAATGTCCCCTTCGCCAGTCCGAAATTTTCGGAGAAGAAGGGCATACAACCCAACAAAGGTGGCAGCTTGCTTTCCGAAGCGCACCCTCCGGAGGTGGACAACTTAGGAGCAGTGTAGCCGTACGAGGTTTAACTCAGGGCAGCGCCACACCACTCTCAAAATGTGCAAAATGAGAATCAACTTTCCGCTAGAACATGGCCAGATGCACCTGCCGAAGTTTTGTCTTTTTCACATTTCGAGAGTGGTGTGGCGAGGCCCTTAGGGAACTTAGTTTCCTGGAGAGAAGATATGCGGACGCAGAATAAAAAAGATCCTTTTTTGACTTTTCGGAAAGCTTGGCCTTATGGCCAATGCTCCTCTCCTCAGTACGCAGAGCAGGAGCCAGATTCCATTTCCTCCTGTACGTCGAAGTAACACATTATCTGATTTTTTTTTTTTTTTTTTTTTTTTTTTGGGAATACACATTATCTGATCACCTCCCCCCCCCCCCCCCGTGAAAAAAAAATAAAAAAAAAAATAAAAAAAAATCTTGAAAAATATGCAACGCCCCTCCCAACCAAAAGATCTGTTAGTCAATAGATGAGGTGCACCTTGTAGCTCTGTGGTGCAGGATCTGCTGGTCGGGATGACCTCCTCAGCTCTCAGAGCATACTCACACTAGGTAGCACTATTTTAAATGCATCTGACAGCAACTAGGGTCTGCCCTGGATGTATGTACCTACCCACAATTACGTCCAGAGAAAAGTAACCAAGTCTCAGTGTGAGTATGCCCTCACCTCTGCCTCAGAGTTTGTTGAGTATATGTGCTTTCTGTTCTTTTCTTTTTCTTTTGTTGTGGTGGTGGTTTGCAAAGTACAGTGACACCTCCTCCTCCAGGTTCGCAAATTCAGAGGCTGGACTGCACCTGGACGTGCTGAGGCCCAAATGCACTGATCTGGACATGGAGGTGCAGGTTGTCAGGTACATTCTGACGTCTAGAGCATGAAAGGACTTCCAATCCCGCATCTCTGCTGTCGTTTACTATCTCCTAAACTTCGATGTGCCGCCGGATTCGAGTGCACATTTTGTTTATTAACCGCTCCGTGTGCTTACCATTCAACCACACGGAACTAGGCAAAAAAAAAAAAAAAAGAACAGCAACAACAACAAGAAGAAGAAGGTACTAGGTACCGTAGCCAGATGAACATGCCATCAAGTATCAACTTTCTGATAGGCGTATTGTCACGAAAATCTGATAGGGGCCCTCTTTCCGTTTCTAAGGTCTTTTTTCCGGTGGGTAGTAGGGGACGCTCTGCGGCCTGGAAGGGATACCGTCCAGCGGGCCAGGGCTGGGGGCTCTTCCCTCCTTCCGGCCGTGCTCCTCACTTTCTTTATTCTTTCGGACTGACGATCCTTCCTTCCTTCCTTCCTTCCTTCCTTTTCAATTTCAACTGCAATGCTTTGCTTTGCTCTCTTGTTGCCTGCTTTCTTTCTATCTCTTGTGCCCCAGTGTTTCATTATATATGTTGATGTGCTGAGTTTTGCCTTTTCGCCTTTCGGTTTCTCCCCGCGCCAGCCATGAAAGAGGAATCAAAGAAAGGATTTCTTTTTGCACTTCCCTCTCTTGTTAGGCTAAAAAAAAAAAAAAAAAAAAAGGCTACCGGCGGTACTGTCCTGTTGCGTGCAGTTGTTGTCATGTAAGGTGATACCAGTGAGGGGACAGCCAGACGCCAGACGGGTTGGTCTGGGCGGAGCCCCAAGGCAAAACTCTGCTTACCCTATTCTCCGTTCCTGGCCGCCGATCTTCTCAATCTATGGTCCGAATCCGAGACAGAGGGCCTCGCCACACCAATGTCGAAAACATCACGACATTCGACATATGTCAGGAAATTCTCGACATTCCCTCTTTCGACAGAAAAACCCCTCTTCGCCACACAGCATGTCGAAGTGAAGAACTCACGAGTCCTATGCACAAAAGCGACAAAATGGGGTGAAGATAGGACAAGCGTTGGTCCATTCTCCTTTTTGAGATTCGGGCAAGAACTCGACATCTCATCCGAGGACTGTTGAAAATGTCCAAGTTGCAGGCCTGAAGTGGAAACGAGCCCTTCTCGAGAGCAGGTGTCGAAACCCTTTCCCTGACAGCTCCTGAATTTTTTCTGCATCTCGGATTTCGACATGCTGTTTGGCGAGGAGAAAATGTCGAAAATGCAGTTTTCGACATTGGTGTGGCGAGGCCCAGAGTAGTTTTAATTTTAAACATTTTTCTTACTGTCCCTTTGTGTGGTGGTTTAAGGCTCATTCCTTAAGCCCAACAACTTCTTCTTCTTCTTTTTTTAAGAAAACTGAGGACGGGAATCCCTAAACATTTCAACCCGGAAAGCTTTGCTGGAAACTGGGTCCAACTTCAACCACAGAAAAAAAAACTTAAAAAAAGGCAACTGGACTTAAGAGTAAAACAAAGTTCCAAAACCAGAAATAAAAGAGAGACAACCACAAAGGCAACTAAACAATTATCCTACCATTCTTCTGGGAGCCTTACCCAGTTTCGCTTAAAGATATTACAGAAAGGAGAGCAAATCCCGAAGTACTTCTATAATTCCATCAATTATACCAGATCTACCGCAGCCTATAGCGGTCTGCCGCCTTTCCAATAGAACAATGAATAACGTAGACTAGGGATCAATGGTGAGGTTGACAGGTGATGCTTCCTCTACATCATTTGCGTGGAGACTGAGTGGACTAGCCTTGCGAGCCATGGGCCAGCAGCACAGCGAAGACTAGGTGGACTGGCGCCACGCGTCACCACGAGAGAACGTCTGGTACGTGAAAAGTAGGAGGGGATAAGATGAGATGCGCTAGCTATAACATCATGGTCAATGGTGGGGTTGGTAGGAGGTGATGCTTCCTCTACATCATTGCATGGAGACTGTGTGGACTGGCGCCACGGGTGATGCTTCCTCTACATCATTGCGAGGAGACTGCGTGCTTGGGTGCCACGTGTTGCCACGGGAGAGCGTTGGTACGTGGAAGTAGCAGAGGATATGATGACATGCTTTCGTTACAGCTTCACGGCCAATGGTGTGGTTGACAGGAGGTGATGCTTTCCCTACATCATCACGGGTCTACAACATCTCCCTTTGTGTTTTGCTCTGACATCCTTGGTATAGCACGACAAGAAGAAGTGATTCGACATTATTGCCAACTACGTACCTGGGGAGGAACCATTCTTCGCTGTCTCGCTTTGAGCATTGGATGCTCATGATGAGAGGAAGCGAGACGGCAAGGGGTGGGGTTTTCAAATTTTTGTAAGATTAATATTGTAAAAGCAGGTCGTGAAGCCAGGGCTGCTGTCTCATTTTTGAGACTTCATTCATAGCACCACATATTCATACCGAGAGGAATATGGTTGATAACTATAAGTTCATATCGTGAAGAAGCGAAGTACCCAGGGTCGCAGTCTTCGCCAAGGGTAAGAGTGGATCGTATGTGTTGCCATGTGGCAGGAAGACAGGTTAACACCAAATCGTTCCTTGTGGCATGAACCAAGGTGCATTTGGCGGACCAGATGCTGGGAGTGTCACGCCACAGGAAAACGGGGTAGCACCACATTGTATTAAGTGCATGTGGTGGACCAGATGCTGACGATTTCGAAGGGAGTACAATCTCAGGTCGGTGCGAAGTCGTAAGAAGGAAGTGAAAGAGGAAGCGGACACCACATTGGAGGATAATCGAAGAATACAGTGAACTTAGTGAAGTGTCTCGTGCCTCCTTTCTTGTCCTCGTTTTCACTTCCTTCCTGCTGCCTTACTGTTTTGGTTTCTCCCAGCCAGTATAAAAAAAAAAAGAAAAAAAAAAGGGAAAGGAAGTGAGAATCAACGCACTCTAATTTGTATCAGAGCTCTCCTTTCTTTCTATCATAGTTTCTTTGGTCATTTGAAACAGGATTCCTCTCTCTGTTGAGGAATTCTAACAATGACTCGTATCATTCGTCATCAAAGGGTTCACAGACAGGTTGATTCTATGCTGATGTTTCGCGGGGCAATGAGACAAATAGCACACAAACAATTACACACATCGATAACACAAGTATTGCCAGAAAAACGAGAACATGTTGCATCTACAAAGAAAAATGAACAACTGTCTGTTACCGTTGATGGCGAGATCCTTACTGAGGAAGAGAGGCATCTTCAAAATCTAGCCCCCTCTCAGAGCTCTCTCTGCTCTCCCGTATCCCCACACAAAATATTGCGTGCCAACTTCCATTCTTCCCCAATGGCTTCCCTCATCACCTCTAGTGTGGGGACAGGAGGGTGGGGTGGCAGCCAACACAGTCAGACGATGGTGATTAACCCATTGTATGGTTTGGAGGATGGTGGGGGAGTTGTTGCTAATTGCTTACGAGCGAAGGTTGTACGGGATAAATTGCTCACAGAAGAAGAGCCTTTGACGGTTCAACATGATTCGATCAGAGTTAACCAAAGAATGGAATCTATTGGAAACGATCTACAACACGTTCCAATCACCTCTCAGTATGAACTGGGATTTCCTACTTTACATGAGGTAGCGGGGAAGAGTCTTGTAAATCAAGGAGGGAGAGGGGGAGGAGGGAAGGGTATGAGATGTGAGTGGAGAGGTGATAAGGGAGGGAGGGAGGGGAAGAAGGGTAGGAAAGGGAAGTGGAGAGGAGGGCAGAGGAGGGGAATGTGAGAATAAAGGGAGGGAGGGAGCTGATAACGAAAAAGGAGATGAGGAGAGGATGGGGGGCCAGGACAAGATAGAGCAGGGAAGTGCTTCTTCATTCTCATCAGGTCTGTCGGCTGGGTCCCGACTACTTTCCTCAGTAGTAAAAGGAACAAATATCAATATGGAAAGGACTCCTCAGTCCTCATGAGTCGAATAAGCAAAAAGTCCCTTCCACAGTAAGACCCTTAAAGTAAAAAGATCAGGGCAGCATGCTTCCTCCATTTAAATCCCTCTCTCAAATTTGCCCTCAGCACGTACTTTCTTTTTATCTAAATTAATCAGCCCCTCAGAAAACAGGTTGGTTGACTGTGGGGGAAAGAAATGTATGATCAAATTTTATCCAACTCATAAGCTAGCAGAACGAGATGTTGTTTATCAGCGACACCCAAACAACTGGGTTTTTCATGATGATGCGGCGTTTAAGTCAATCAATTAAAAAGTCAAATGGGTTAGTATGCGTCTTGCTTTTTTGAAAGGAAGCCAAGAAGCTGCACAGGAAGATTTCCTGGTACAACCTGTTTCATCAACTGTCTTCACGGTACTGAGTATTCATGAAACTAACAAAAAGACAAAGCAACAAATTCAGATATCCGGACACCCTTGCTTTATCCGGATTTGCAGGCCGGATAATACTACCCGGATGAAACTGGACTAAGTATATCTGGAGTTGTGTAGCACACCAAACATGTTTGGAGCTTTTTCGAACGTCCGAACATGTTCGGGTGTTCGGCCGAATATATATATATATATATATATATATACTATATATATATATAGGGTCACCAGCCCGTACGTACGGAGGTCCCCGGGCAGACCTCCGTACGTACGGGCGTTTGGGTTCCCGTAAGGGGTCCGAACCCGACAGCATTCGGCCCTCGCCAAAAATGATTTCGGGGCCTAAAAATAATTATTTGTTTCTGAATGTTTTTTTGTGAGTTGTCTATGACGTGAGGTACATGCTTGTAAATTTTCAAGCCATTTGGCTAAGTCAAATAAGAATTAAAAATCGCCAAAGATGGCGGTGTCAAACGTGCTCACCCACGTATTTTTTCATTTTTTACTTTTTGTTTTCACTTTAGTTCGGGGTCTAAACAATTTTATTATTTTTTGAAACTTTTTTAGTGGGTTTTGTATTATGTGAAGTACACATCTGTAAATTTTCAGGGCATTTAGCTATGCCAAAAAACAATGAAAAATCGCCAAAGATGGCGGTGTCGAAAACATGCTCGCGCACTCACTAAATTTAATTCTCTTTTTATTTTTGTTTATTTTTATGATTAATATTTGTTTTTCGTATTCTATTTTTATTTCAAATTTGGTAAGGAATTCGGATGTAATGCTCAGGCAAATCTTGTTTAATTTATTTAATATATATATATATATATATATATATATATATATATATATATATATATATACATGGTTGCCGGGGTTCGAGACGGGCCGAGCACCCGAACCCGAACGCCCAAACGTTTGGGACCCCCTCTCGACGCGTTCGGACGTTCGGCCGAACGCAGAACCAAAAAAAAAAAAACAAAAAAAAATGTTTCCAAAACTTCTGAAACAATAAAATGTCATGCAGAAGAATAAACTAAACAACATTTGCCTCAACAGTATATCCAAATTCCTTACCAAATTTGAAATAAAAATCAAATACGAAAAATAAATAATATTAATGAAAATAAGAAAAAATCTAGGCTGCACCGGCGCCCAGCCGGGCAGACCCCGGTCGGTTGGGCCCGGAGGGTCCGCCCGGGTGAACCGGGCGACGCAAAAACAGGGCAAGGATATATATATATATTTTTCTGAAGGTGGATGCACAACACTAGAGGACCTCGAATCCGCAATAAAAAAATGAACTTGGGGGTTGGTTGGGGAGAGGGTGGGTGGTGGTGGTGGTAGGGGGGGGGATAGGGGGATGCTGGGGGGGGGATGTCAACGGGGGGTCTCGCGTGGGGGTTGGGGTTGGGGTCTGAGGAATGTCAGTGGTGGTTGTGACAGACCTTGCAGGTGTGTCTGTGGAAGAAGAACAAGAAGAGGAGGACGAATAAGAAGAAGAAGAAGAAGAAGAAGAAGGGGATGACAAGACCGAAAAAAAAAAAAAACAGGCCTGGAGAGAAACCACGTCCACATTGCTCCATAATCAATTACGCAAAGTCTCTCTCTCTCTCT
>BFEA01000839.1:179443-193157 GCA_003427395.1 Chara braunii | reverse complement strand
GGCCAAAAAAAAGAAAAAAAAAAAAAAAAAAAAAAGCAATATTGCGCATGTAAAATACAATAGAACTATGTTCCTATTTCATGAAAAGCTTGATAAGTCATGGAAGGGTTGAAAGGGGGTAAGATAGGGAATGAAAGGGTTTAGAGGGGGGATGCTTTGATTCGTCTTATAAATTTTTATCCAAATATTATTTTCTTTTTCTGTTTTATATTTTTATCTTTTTATTTGTTGAGACATCAACAATGGACTCAAGCCAAAAGTTGTTTGTATCACTAATGTGAACATTATACTTCTTTTCCAGAATTTTTTGAATTATTATTTTTTTTGGTAAAAAAAAATGTTTTGCGCAGGGCCGGATTTTTTTAATTTTCATCCGGATTGAAAATTCCGGATGAAATGGCCTGCCGGATATCCGGATTTTCTACATAGCAAAAATGACACTTTTGTTCATTTTGAGGAACAGAAAGAGCCAGGTCTGAGATGGTTTTCCCATGCGACATTGTTAGAACTATAAAGTCTCAAAATTAAAGCAAATGTTGTGTGGTCTGCCTCAGATGTAGTCGCCTTTCTCAGTATTATTCGACGAAGAGGTATCCTACAATCTGTCGTTGAATTGAACAACGGTAACTGGATCCGCCTCTAAGGTACTAGGGGGGGGAGGTTCTTTGTTTAGTAGTTTTTGTTAAGATGGAAGCTATACAAGTATATAACGGTAAGAATTCATCCTTGTACAGTGCAACCAAAACTGCAAACCTTCATCTTCGATCTCTTAACGTGAATGGTTTAGCTAAGGTAGATGCGGAAAACAGAAAGGCTATATTGAAACAGCTGAAAGGAGTAAGAGAAAGAACATGGCGTGACATTATATGCATACAGGAAACACATTTAACTAACTCCCCCATTCATATCTGAGCCCATTGCATTGTATGGTCGTTTATTAAGCTTAGTATTCCAGCCCCAAGAAGTGCCTCAGCGGGAATAGCGATTTGGGTCCCACCTGATTCTAGGGCATAAATAATTTAGTGGGTGGCCGATAACGAGAAGGGCCGCTGGATATCCGCTATCTGAATGATTGATTCATATATCCTATGTGTAATTAATGTATATAGTCCTAATAAAATAGAAGAAAGGGTCAGGTTCTTTCAAGACATTAGGTAGCAAATTATGAAAAATATTCACTTAGTTATGGCAAGAGATTTCAATGCTGCCCCGGATATATGACTCGATCGATGGAAGATTCCCTCTCCATGTCCTCCTTACATAGAAGAGGATAAAAATATTATACAAACCTTGTGTGAGAATGAACAACTTTTTGACTCGTACCAAAAAAATACCTCGAGAAAGGTTATTCATTTGTATACGTTGTCGGGCGTCTCCAATGCTATGCCCCCTTTACTTCCTTTCCAAGGGCACGCGGCGAGACCTTCACTCAACAATATTCTACCTGGCGGGGCTTCATACACTGTGACGCGAACCCACGCTGGGACCAACTGGGCATACGACACTTACCTACCAGGCGGTGTGAGGACACGCCGAAGAACCTCGCAGCGATAACATTACTCGACGTTATTTTACGTGACCGGGACACACCGACCATGAAGCAGACCGATGCTGCGGACAAGGGGCCTATTTTATCCGGCCGGAGCTCACCGACCATAGCGCGGGCCGACACCACGGGCAAGGGGCCCCATTGGATCAGTCGAGTTCTCTTCCGAAGGGGCGGTCCTGCTGGGACGCGGGTGAGGGGACCAATTTTCACTTGCGGGGCCCGCCTGGATTTTTCCCTGAGAGCGGCACCGTTGCTGCATGGGGACCAACTAGGTCCGGGCAGGCCTGAGACAGGCTCGGGGCTAGCCACAGTACCAGGGCGCTGCAGAGGGCCCAGTTCCCTACGAGAAGGCCCTCTCCGTCGGTGCCTTTTCGGACGCCAATCAGCCCCGGGCGCAGGTGCGGTACCGAGGCGCTGCAAGTGTTTCGCAGCCTCGGTGCACTAGGGGCCGTGGCACACACACACGCACTTGTGGGAAGGGCTCGGTGGAGTACTTAAGCCCAACCGGGCCCAGGCATGGGGGATTCAGCACATGCAAGGACAGAGGCGGACGGGACCAGAGGCGCACGGGAAGAGCGCACAGGAGGGGACTGCGCACCAGCGTGTGTGCACCTGCGCACCTACAAGGGACGACGGAGGGGGCTGCGCACCACTGCGCGAGCACCCGCGCACCTACGAGGGACGAAAGAGGGGACTGCGCACGAGCGCGCGTGCACCTGCGCACCTACGAGGGACGACGGAGGGGGCTGCTCACCACCGCGCGAGCACCCGCGCACCTACGAGGGACGACGGAGGGGACTGCGCACGAGCGCGCGTGCACATGCGCACCTACGAAGGACGATGGAGGGGGCTGCTCACCACCACGCGAGCACCCGCGCACCTACGAGGGACGACGGAGGGGACTGCGTACGAGCGCGCGTGCACCTGCGCACCTACGAGGGACGATGGAGGGGGCTGCTCACCACTGCGCGAGCACCCGCGCACCTACGAGGGACGACGGAGGGGACTGCGCACCAGCGCGCGTGCACCTGCGCACCTACAAGGAACGACGGAAGGGACTGCGCACCAGCGCGCGTGCACCTGCGCACCTACGATGGACGACGGAGGGGGCTGCGCACTACCGCGTGAGCACCCGCTCACCTACAAGGGACGACGGAGGGGACTGCGCACCAGCGCGCGTGCACCTGCGCACCTACGAGGGACGACGGAGGGGGCTGCGCACCACCGCGCGAGCACCCGCGCACCTACGAGGGACAACGGAGGGGACTGCACACCAGCACGCGTGCACCTGCGCACCTACGAGGGATGACGAAGGGGGCTGGGCGCTACCGCGCGAGCACCCGCGCACCTATAAGGGACGACGAGAGGGACTGCGCATCACCGCGCATACACCCGCGGACCCACATGGGACGATAAGGGGGACTGCGCACCATCGCGCGTACACCGTGCACCTGCAGGGAGACAACGGAGGACACAGCACACTGCTGCGCATGCACCCTTGCACAAGCGGGAACGCGAGAGTGAGTGCGCGACTGAGTGTGGCCTTCCGCGCGTTTGCTGACACGCACGTGCGACTGAGCGATTGTGTTTGGCCACCTGCGCACCCGCTGACACGCTCGCACAAGCGCGCGGCCACTCAAGCACCTGTTGAACTGCGCGCACGGGAGCGCGACGGAGCATGGTCACCCCCGTGCACGTGGGCTTACGAATGGCGATGCAGCAGGAGCGTCTGGGGTGCCACGCAAGGTGGTAACTTTGGACACAGTTCTAGATTTCCGAACTGAACTGGACTGCAGGACGTAGGCCGGCCATCTCGTCGAACCAGGCTAAGGGGAACGGATTAGCAGATCGGACCAGACTGGGCCATCGGACGCAGATCGAGGCATGGGACTGGACAGGGCCTTTGGGGCATTGACTGGAACTAGACTGAGTCAAGCCTTGTGAAGGGACGCTTTCCGAACCGGGCTCAACGTAGGGGACATTTTACCGAAGAGACATTCAGTCGGAGAGGGCTTTTTACCGGGAGGGCTCCTCATCGGGCGAACACTTCCACTGAACAGACGTTTTACCGAACGTGCCCTTCACCGCACGGGCTCTTTTACCGAGCGGGTACTTTTATCGAAGGGGCATTTTGGCTGGTGAGCGCTTCACTGAACGGACACTTTACCGACCGAGCATTTTACCGGCGAACTCTTTCACCGAACGGACACTCTACCGAGTGTGGATGTGTCATCTATAATAAGGCACAAGTGGGTCAAACATCTGAATATTGATGTGCACAATATCCAAAATATAAAATTACTGAAACAGAGACTAGTTAAGTTCTCCTCGACACAGTGGCAAATACTTCATAGGTGCGTGCCCATTAATAACTGGCTTATTGGTCACACTAACTTAGAGCAACGAGGTCTAGCACGACCATGATGTAAATCATGTTTATCTGTCTTTCCCAATAGGAAGATCAGAGAAACCATTGGACACGTGTTAATTCAATATCCGGGCACGGTATTGGTATGGAGAAGGTGGGACTATGTGTGGAGAGGTCTAATGGGGATTTACTGGCCATGGGCTTCAAGAGTCATTCTCCCGGGTTATTAGGAACCATTTGATATACAACTTTCGGAATTTTAGAGAATTGTTTTTGAAATTGGTCAGAAAGCTATTTTATGGGTATTATTGTACAAAAGGTGTGTATATGAAAGAAAGAATGTAAAATTGGAAGGAACAGAATTTGCTCAGCTGATAGTCCAATTTGTACAAACAAAAATAAGAGCACATTGGTTAGCAGTCCGGCTAAAATACAACAGCTCCAACAGAAAAATTATATTATTAGTAGTATTCAACAATTCAATCTAAACTGGCTGGGGGGGACTAAAGGAGGAAGCTTGGGGGAAGTGAAATGGCCGGGACGGGAGGTGCGGGAAATTAGGATTTTCACCTGATTTTCAAGGACTGGTTTTCAGTTCCACCAGGAGTCACTCTCAGATCCCCCGAATACTTTCTTGATCCCTTCGCCCCCTCTGAGTTGGCGATGGTCGATATTCAGTGGTATGTTGTGGGAGATGGGTAAACTCTATGATGAGTCAAGTTCATATCACCTTAGTGCCCCCTTGATTCCTTCCTACTGTGCAGTACAAGGGTTTCTATGAGGTATGCAGAGATGTGAGTATCTGTTTGAATGAGGTTTTCTTTGAGGAGGATAGGAGGTAATACTGCTAGCTCGAACAAGGAATATCTGGCGGCCAGATTTTGGTTGAAGAGGCAGTCCTCTTTTTGTCACTTCTCTCTTCGAACCATGATTATAATTCATTTGTATCAGGGACGCTGGACCCGGTTTCCAGCAGGTGCAGCTCCCCACTAATAGAATGGAGGTCGTAGCCGGGTTGCTAGTCATGGAAGCTCTTATCATTATCACTAGCAACCCGGGCAGGTTAAAAAAAAAAAAAAACTTATTTTGCAGCAATACTGCTAGCTCGAATAAGTAGACTAGGGATTCCGAAGTCCTAAAGCTTGTAATGTCATTCAACACCGTTGTTATCTATTTTGCAGTGGGCCTAATATGGCCACCGAGAATACTTAGCCTATGAATGTTTCCTCAGCCACGGTCCGATACATAATTTTTCGTCCTCTACAGCTGCTGGAAAATGACAAAAAACTTATTATTCGCCCAGGCTTAAGGATCTTGTCTTCTCCAATCTCCAATAATACTAACAAAACGAACAAAACGAGTTTCGCTTTTAATAGTGTTGAATGTGTCTTATATTGATATTGCCTCATTCCGAAAAACTTTCTCGTTCCTTATTGCCCAAATGACTTCCATTATTATCACCCTAATTACCAAAAAAACGTACCAACCTCCTGATTTGAAGAAGGCCTCTTCAGGTGCTTTAGCGTACAGGATAAAATTGTTTGTCCAGGCCTTTCTCTTCTTCCCCCATTCTTTTCACTTTTCCTTCCACCATTCTCATATTGTATCTGATATGGGACAGCATAGCCATAAATGTACCGCATCCTCCCAACCCCACTCACATCTGACACAGGTGGATGGGAGATCCATGCCTTTCGAGTTTAGCCATAGTGTCGTAGGTGTCACTTGAAGGGACTGAAGCCATTGGATCACCGACTGCTTCAAGGATGGGACTTTCCTTAGGGCTTTCCACAATTTGAAAATGTCGCTGTCCTATATGGTGGAAACCTGAATGGCCGCATGGGCGGGCGGCGGAGCGCTACCGGGAGTGCTCCGCCGCCTGGAGGTCCCTGGACTTTAGGATTATGATTGCATAGCATAGGTTTTGCAGCGAACATGAAAGTGCGGCGGTGCCCATCGCTTGGTATGGCAAGAGCAAGCAATGAGGGTGCGGTGGGAGTTCTGTTCATGGATAGAGGTTGGCAAGGCGAGGGGTCATGGATTCTTGCCACGCCATTATGTTCTTTACGAAAAATGGTGCATGGGTAGGGCGACGGATGAATGGTTTTATATCTCATCCTTCTCGTTGGGATTGCTTTGCAACACTTAGCAGCGCTTTTCGCGGCTCGAATCCTCTACGGCGACTTGTTGGCGGGTTCGGCAGGTTTGTGCTATAACATCTTTGGCTTCACAGGTGCCTTTTTGTGCTTCGTAAGCTAACGGGAGTGCTTCACTTATGGTGAAGTTTAATGGTTAGCGGGGAGAGGGTCCCTTTCCCTCTCACGAAGACGTGGGGGGTGTGTTTGGGCGAAGGAAGTGCAGAGGCACGAGGTGATCACGGAAGCGACACGGTTAAAACGAAGATGGAGGAGGAACTTTTGGGGAACTCTTATCATCACTCATCACCAACGCCTACAGCGCTTGACGACGATCCAACAACCTCTCCAGCATCAAATAGTGAGTGAGTCATCTCAGGTGCAGTGCTGGAACTGGTCGTAGTTGCGGAGGCGGAAGACGGGTGGGCGGCAGAGTACCGTTGATAAAGGCTAAGAGCAGCCCCGTGCTCTCTGATGAAACGCACCACTGCTCGAGCCCTGATGATGGTATACTCTCTCTTTCAGATTTTTTTGTTGGTGCCATCCTTCGCGATGTCCGGCAACAACAAGTTGCGGACATGGACCGCACAAGGAAGCCAAGTGATGCGGCTGTACTTGAGCTCCTCCTTTGCGAGAAACTTAGAAGCAGCCACATACACCGACGCGAAGTTTGTGCAAATGGCGTTGACATTGTCGACGCCAAACTTGTCGAACATGTCCTCCACCACAACCTCGGGCTTTTCCTCAACAACACCATCCCGCTGCACTGTCCTGAAAAGGTACGCTCCTTTGGGTCCAGCAACAAGGAAGTTAATTGTCTAGTCACTCGTGATGGACTTGCGACCATCCGTAAGGATAGTCGCTTCCGTCGCCGCAATGTCCTTGCAAACGGCCACGACCAAGTCGGCCAAAACTCGCTGCTGATCAGAGATGCTTTCCACCACAATGGCACAGTGTGTGGGCAACGCAGGATGTGTGTACGGCGGACACTCAAGCAAGTGCTTCCTCAGTCTATGGTACTCTAGCCGCGTTGCCGCCTCGAACGGAAAGCCACTCACGTAGTACCACTGCAGGAAGTAGTTGTAAAAATCTCGTTGTCAGACCGGATCGAAGGCCTCGACCATAGAAGTCTGTCGAAGGACTCTGTTTTTTTTCGGCACCGGGTGTGGCGGCGGAGTCCCCGTGACAGTCTTTTTCGCCTTCCGTTTTCTCTTATTCGATCTCGTTGCCTCCATCACCGCTCTGGCAGGCCCCTCTTGGCCTCGATGCCCACCAGCCATTAAAAGTACATTTGTTGTCTCGGAACCCACGAGACTTCAGGAAGTCGAGGATCTTCCAGCAATGGCTCTGATCGAAGGTGTACGACGTCTTATTCCATATCTCCGCTAGCTGCTCCACTGATACTTTGGGGCAATTGTTATTGATGGTGAAGTGCGCAGCTGCCTTCGTCTGACTGCCCTGAAACTCCTGGCCGCACAGTTTGCACTCCATGAGGAAATTCCCATTGGAGTTTGGCAGCGTTTGGCCCTTCGTGATCCACTTGAACCCACAAAACTTCATCTCTGTAGCCCTCTGTTTGTCCGTACTGACAGGGACAAACGGCTGGTCACCCCTCCCCTTCCTGGCCCCATTGTCGGCAGACCAGAGACGGTCAAATTGAGCAAAAGCATGTTGAAGGCCGGACTTCCACGACCAGCACGTTGAAGTCCGGCCTCCAGCATGTTGAAGTACGAACCGGAGTTTGAATCCAGATGCTACCAGACAACTAGAATAAAATCATTTTAAATTGTCTGCGACCGGTCAGTTTAATTATGATATCTCGGGGTCGCTACACTGTCGTGGTCCTTCAAGACATCCGTTAAAATTGGAACGATACGGAGAAGATTGGGGCGGCCCTGACACAGGAGCAGGTTGTCTGAACTTAGCAGAACTTCGGCCCCTCTTGCTGACTTGACACAAACACACCCCGGTACCAGGGTTGGTCATGTGTAATAGGAGAGGTGGCAAAAGAGAATGTTACATAAAGCAACGGCCCGATGATGTCGGGTCACAGGTGATTTACGCTTTAGACGAGCCAACGTTGAATAATTGAACCTGTCGGATGCGCTATCGGAGGCCACGAGGTGCATAACGTGGCGGTAAAGAATAAGTTGACTACAACGGAGGCAACGAGGAGGGGGAAGCGTGAGGAGTCAGCCTCCACTCGTGTCACAGTAACGATCACCGGGTTCGTTGTGGTCGGTTTGCCCATCTCAGCTCGTCTTCCTAAAGGTGGTTGTCTTGTCCATCGTGGTGGTCATCCTCAAAGAGCGATACATGTTTTTTGAGGTAGGTGCGGTGCTTACCCTGGGGTGCCCATCATCGGGCTGGTCGTCTTCCTCACAACAAGGCATCTCTCCATGTTCTAGCGGAAGATTCACTTGATTTTGTCGTTGAAGCCGTGCGCGGTCTCGAAAACATGCATCTGGCCAGGATGTACAGGAAGATTCATTATTAAGAAAATCGCAGTGGCGGAGTGAAGATGCACGAGCCAGCGGAAGCGCGGACACGAGCGCTAAAATGCACGCAGGAGAGAGAGACAGAGTAAAAAAAAACACATATCTTTCTGGTTGAGGTGGCAATGTGGGGCTGATTGAGAGACGAATTGCGGCTTTATACTAACTTGGTCGGGCAACGAGTTGGTAGTGTGCCTACTCGGGAACTAGCGAAAAATTTATCCACGGTTTAACAGTTAAGCAGTGGGCGTAGCAGTGGGGATTCGAATTGTGAATCTTCTCGTGTTTTAGAAGGAGATTCGTCCTGGTTTTGCACTTCTGGTGAGTAGTGGAACAGGACCCATATTCGGACTGTATCATGGTCATGATCATCTGCATCATAGAGGTCGCACTGTTCGTCTTAAGTGTGATTCCTCGTCCTGTCGCTGGTTCTCGTGTTCGTCATCTAGGCTCCAACTGTATTCTCTATCCCAGTGGTGATGCACCTTATCCAAACCGCCTTTTTTCATATCCATAGTGGTGAGCTTCATCCTTGCGCCGTTTGTGTCGGCGAGTTGACCATCTTTCTGTGTGATTAAATTTGTTCATGCCAATGGCCAAATAAGTTTATGTTGCGGCACCTATACTAGCACCAGAGAGAAAGAGAGAGAGCGATGCTTACCTTGTCACGTGGGCCCACTTGACCTCCATGTTGTTCGTCGCTAAGATCTCGGCAGTAGTAACGTTGCTCATTGGGTTCATCGTGCTCGACGAGCTCATCCCCGCATTTGTATACGTGGTGGTCATATCGGTGGCGACCCTCATGTCAGTTGCAGAGGTCGTCCGGTTAAGAATGGAGGGCGTGATATGGCAGACTGGCAGTGTATTTTTCTATGTTCTAGCGAAAGATTCATTCTTATTTCTGACGGGCAGTGGCAAGGGGCTCGATGGCGGACTGAAGCGAGCGTGTGAACAAGAAAGACTTGCCAAGTAGGAAGCAAGACTTGCCACTGAATGTTGACTATGCAAGATAGATCAAAAGACGAACACGGTGTCAACTGTGCGCCAACCCGGAGAACTCTCATTTTTTTTTATTGTTATTTGTTTTTTTCTCATTTAATTTCTAGTCTGGTCTTATATTTTTTGCTATACTTACCTGAGTTGGGTCTTTCTCTTCGTGACACTCGTGATCTTCGAAGTGTTGTTCGTCGTTAAGCTTCAAGTTGTCTTTGCACTGTCCCTTGTACTTATCCGTAAGGTTTCCACCGGTGATCAGGCAGCTATTTATTTCCATTGGTAGGAAACGGACCTCGTTCATGTGTCATGCCCACAAACTGTTGAAGTGGAAAGCTGAGTTTGAAGCCAAATGAGTGACATTTGACAGTTTTGGAAGCTCATCGAATTTACATATAAAATAGAAAAAAATCCTAAGATTAAATAATCATTATATAGTAAAATTAAATTTTAAATTTTAAATTTTCATTCCATCTTAAAAAATGTTATTTAAATTTTTAAACTTTCCGTTTACTTGAAAACATTTCTTCCAAGAATGGGGTATCCCTTCTTATTTGAACAGCATGCTAGAGATGGAATGAAAGTCAGGATAAATTCATGAAATACTTTAATTCCAATGTCGTTGTTTGCTTGTTTTCTGCAGGACTAAACATTGTTTCTAAACAGAATAATCTCGTTGTTGTATATTTATAAGGGTTTGTCCGTCTAATTTACGAGACCAAGCATTGTTTCTAAGCAGAATAGCTTGGTCTATCTGTTTCTTGTAAGGTTTCTTACTCAAGTTGGACAAAATGATCCAACTTCATGCTTTGTGTAACATGGGATAGGTTGAGCATTGTTTCCAAGCCGAATGGTTCAGTCTTTTGTTTTATTCTGAGGGATAATTTTGGTGAAAGGCGAAGCATTATTTTTAAACAAAATGGTTTAGCCGAAAGCTACACACACTAAAAGTACATACAAATATACATTGGAAATACTTAAGTTATATTTGCATGTGAACAGACAATTGAACATTATTTCTAAGCCAAACAGTTTAGCTTAAGCCATATCACTAAAGAAAGAAGTTAAATTAAGAGTACGATTGAAAGTCAATTGGGCAAGTTGAACACTGTTTCTAAGCACAATGGTTCAGTCCCCTGCCCATGTCAGAAGACAAGTCAGAGAAGTATTAACCTTTTAGTATTTAAACTGTTCAGGGCGACTAGACATTGTTTCTAAGAAGAATAGTTCACTCACACGCCCAAAGAAGAGAGAAGTAGTTGTGCAATCTGTTTGTGTACAACCTTAGGCATGTTAGGCATTGTTTGTAAGCAGAATACTCTCGCGTCATGCAATACGTAAGATGGGTGAAGGGTTAATCATTTGGAGGATCAATGCACTATTTTATGTGGAAAGAACTTGGGATTTTTTGTGAAAGACTTTGATTGGTTATATGTGTTTGTTTAACTATAAGTTTAGCCAGAGTTATAGGAGTTAGCTCAATTTCTGCTTTTCGGAGCTAAGTTTATTTCTCATATTTAGCTTTGTATAATATTTGGAATATAATTTTCGCTAAAGAGAGTGCTGCCCAAAGTTTTACAAATCAAAGGGGTTAATTAAATTTTTATCTTTCTAAACTTAACTTTTGTTTAAGTTTCATATTTTACTTAGTAAAAATAAGGGGAACCTACTTTTCTAAGCGAGGTGCAACCCAAATTTTTGCTAAATATGGAAGTTAGAGAAATTTTGACTTTGTAAAGTTAGAATTAAATTTTTAATTTATATTCAGTTTTATAATATATACAAATTTTGGAAAGATACTTCTCTAAAGGGAGTGTTGCCGAAATTTTTGTAAATCCAAAAAGTTAGTTAATTGTTTTCTTAGCAAAGTTCAAATTTTATCTTTGAGATTTATACATGACTTAGTATAAATTTAGGAAGTCTATTTTTCTAAAGGGATTGTTGCAAATTTTTTTGCTAAATCAACAAGTTAAGACAAGATTTGACTCCATAAAGTTAAAATCATTCTTTGATCTCGTGTCTAGTCAAGTATAAATTATGAATGGGGACTTTCTCTAGAGGGAGTGTTGTCATAGTTTTTTTAGTTTTAAGGAGTTTGATTTTATTTGGAAGGATAAACTTTGGCAATTTACCTTATAGAGGGGAGGTGTTACCGAAATTTTTCCTAATCTTCTAATACCATTTAGAGATTAAATGTAGACTTAGTTTTGCGATAAATTTGAGTGAGATGTGGTATGGGGGTTTATTCTTCATTCACTTAAAGTTAACTTTGATAAATGACATGCGTTGTGTTATAGACCCTTTTTGGTTTCTTCAATTTAATATCTTAATAGTTTCAGTCCGATCCTACGAGGATGCTTTTTTATTATATTTCGATAACGTGTTTATTTCCGGCTCAATTCTAACTTATTCTCGTTACTCAACCTAAGGTCTTAGCCCATTTGGATTGAAATTTTTCTTTGAGTTTTACTCGGTTTTTACTAAAATGGTAATTTAGAAAGGTCTGAGTGTTTTTTTTGGAAGGTTGGATAAGGGTTGGGGTTTGTGTGGATAAGGCAAACGATATGAGTGTATGTAGTGGTTGTCGTTGACTTCGTGTGTCGTTGAGGAATCTCTGGATGTGATTGCATGTATTTTTTGTGAGTTGAAGTTCGGATTTGACTTTGTCTGCGATCATGTGTATATTTTGAAGGGAGTCATACTGTGATCGTGAGAGTGATCGCCTTGTGTCCTAAAACCCATTGTAATTTTATCTTTCGTACTCCTCGTGATCTACTTTGACCGTGCGTAAGGATTGAGCAGATTTATATTGACCGAAAAAGGAAATCTTATTTGCTTTGCTTTAAAATTTTTATATAGTTGGACGTTGAGGTTCGTGACGACTATCAAAGTCAAACCCCTTTACCTGTTTCCAATTTTCCGAAGATGGAGCCCCATTTTCCGCGTGAGAGGCGTTTGACCGCCATTAAGGGCCGAAACTCCCCTAGCGCTCACTCACGCAGGGTGTCAAAAAGGGTAGGTCTTGCAATCGTACTCGCGATTGTTAAGCGTCAAGAGATTAACCTCCAGAGACGTGTGTCAGCCGACACTTGATCAGCGAAGGCGATCCTAAAAATTAGTAAGGACCGCTTAGTCATGAGCACTGCATAATACGTCATTATTGCTACTGCTTGCGTATTTATGCATTGCTAGTCAATATGATAGGGTCTATGTCGCCGTGAAATTTATTCAGAGTCACGTACGCGACATCCGCTTAATTCTGTTATTAAGAGTTATGGTTCGAATCTGAAAAAGGGACTAGGCGCGATTTATGCATAAAGTTCGATGTTGTTTATATGAAGTGTATCGCGTGGTTAGATGAACCGTCCTAGTCGACTAGTGTCGAGCCGCGCTTGGGAGATTAGCCCCTCGAACGACGTTTCACGTACGGGTCTATTTAAGGTGTTTGACGTGGCGTACCCCCTATGCTACAGCAAACAAGAAACACCATTGGTTGAGTCAACTCTGTGATTGCACCCAAGGCGGTTTCGTACATGGTTCGGTAGTTCGGCGGGGATATGCCTATCGAAGGGTGGTGACAGCCTCTTGGGCAAAGGTAAGTTATGCCTCACGTGACCCCTATCCTATCGTGAGGGTTCGCAAGAGGTGTGGCTGGCGCACTACAACCAGAGCGACGAAAGCTCCTTCGTGATGAAAGTTCTGCAAAGTCCTGTGTGATGTGGTCGGGAGGGTCCCCTGCAGGACCGATGTGCTCGACAACGTTCGAATACACGATGAGCAGCCTGCATGGAAGTTCAAAGATATTTTTTGAATTAAACGAACGATTGAAAGTTGTGCGAGTTATTTCCTACCCGCGAGGGGATGGTTATTTCTCACTAAAACTAGAACCGCACGGGGGATTTCAGTTCTATCTGTATCTCCACACTCTATTTTTCAAAAATCCTTGGCACATCCCACTTTGTTGTCCGTCTAAAGCCTTTTTTGCATTTTTATCACTCCGACCGGAAGACAGTTCAAGCTATGAATCCCCCCCGGCGGCGGCCAACCGCAGACAAGTCTGCGACCGTGGCCTAGGCCTCGACCCCGCGGACCCGTCCACGAGGCCGCGCGACTTTGCGGCCGCATGGCGGCCAGTGGGGAGGGGGTTTGGGATTTGGGAAGCGCCATGGGGCGG
>BFEA01000839.1:150482-178838 GCA_003427395.1 Chara braunii | reverse complement strand
CTAACATACATTCATATATATGAGTGTATTTATATATAAAAATACAATTTCACCTGCACGGAGACCTGGGACCAAAGGCTGGATCGACGTGAGTGCCACATTGTGCACTTAGTCACGATGTGGCGGAAAAAAAAAAAAAAAAAAAAAAAAAAAAAAAAAATGATAACATAAATTAGTAAAAAAAAAAAAAAAAGTAATAAGTAAAAAAAAATAAAATAAAATTATAATGTATTTACAGATTTATTTATAAATGATTACCGGACTGTTGAGAGCACGAAACACCATAAAATTTAGGCGTGAGTTTTTTTTTCTCCATGCTGCTAAGGGTTATATTCTAAACATTTATGACCTTTGACTGTCGATTCTTCCAGTACTACCCTTCCTTGGGCTTCTAAGACTGTATAGCTACCCCCCTGCACTTATCTCGGGATCTAATACTGATGCACGATCAGTTTAATCCTACGGTTTAGCATACACAGCTCTCAGTTCGCCGCAAGAGCTGGATTAGCCGCCGTCTCTTAGAAACTACTATTTAGCACTGCCCCTAATCAGTGTTAGTCCTTTTTCTGGTGCCGCTTGAAGTATGCCCTCCTGCGATCGTCAGTAGTACGGTAGCAGTTTGTGCATACCTCTGGTGGCCCCCGATCCCGCATCCACACTGATCAAACGATGCGTTCTCGGAACTCCTGCGTTACTGCTTGAAGACTTCGCTCCCCTCCTCCACTGCCCCCACTCGCTTTATCTTCCATCGCTTTCACTTTCACCAATCCTTTCGCCACTACGAAGCTCCCGAGATTCGCTGTCTTCTCGGTACACCATTGAGATCGTTGGTCCATCGCCTTCCTTGATAGAAGATCTTTTTTATTCACACGATCTGCTGTGGTGATGAATGATCCGTCGTCTTCAGCTACTGGAGTGGTAAATTAGTCCATCGCTCCAAACCCCGCCTCCCTCCCTGTTGACATATGTGTTGAAGCTTTCTCTATCTTTCCATCCCCCCCTACTATGGTCTTGTTCTCCTCCCTATTCCCTTAGGGCATGAATAAATGCCATGTACCTTTCGGAGCGAATATTTTGGGTTACCTTCTCCCCTGATGAGCCAATCAACGTGGGGATTGGTGAAAAAGCTTTTGGGAAATCTCACGAATAACCCTATTGTTTCGCCGACACCTTGGGGCCGTTTAGCTGAATTGGGACTACCCTTCTTTCCCTTTTTTTTTCCTTTTTTTTCTTTTCTACCTTTTTTGCGGTATGACTCTTTATTTGTTTGATTAAATAAGACTGTTACTTATCATCATTTTTTGCTCCATTTCTGTTATGTTCTGTGGTTGGGTCGTATCGTAGGAATTGACCTTTGCTGCTGATCAGGAGTAAAAGGAGTTCAAACGCTACTTCCTAATGGACGCCGATCATCTTTCAGTGGCCATTGTGGCAATCATTGCAATCTTCTTAGTCATGGAATTATCGGCCCTTCATTTCAATGGTGTCAATTCTTTCAGCGGCCTTCTTAATTCCACAGATAAACCTATACAGTCGAGGGTTTGCGCTCGCATGTAGTATTTGAGGGGGGTAGGAGCTTTGATCGTTGTGCGGATTGACGGGTTGCTCAGAAGTTACCAACAGCTGTGGTGACGCTGTCTCAGTGCGTTGTAACCTTGAAGAAAGGACAGTCCTGTTCGATCTAAGGTGCAATGGAGTTGCGAGGGGTTCTTGTCGCAATGACCTTTGGCTTCATGATGTTTTTTTTTTCGGTGTCGACAATATGTTCAGTTGATGGGCTTCGATTGTTTCTGAGCAAGGGTGGGGAAGATGTATGTATAGCACGCCCTGGGCAAACTGGGTTCACTTCGATCGTATTAGCTCTCGCTCTTGTCCTAGTTTCCTTCTGTGTCAGGTTGCGATCTGCGACAATGATGTTCTTTTGCGATGTATCGCTGTCGGTGCGAATACCCTTACAAGGGTATCCGCCCTGGTTTGTGCAAGCGAAAAGAGATAGTTCTGGTTCAAAGTTTAAGTATACCGCGCCAAGCACCGCCGTGTTTGTGATTACGTGGACAAGATGGTTGATTAGAATAGAGAGTGTGTGGGCACGCAGGCTTGAGGCGCGCGTGATTTATTTGTTAATGACTCAGAACCGGTGCGATCACCGGCTATATTTTTATTTTTATTTATTTGACCACGATTAAAAAGATTTTTGTTTCTTGATTGGTGCACGTGTTTACGACCTATGCGTACGAGCAAAGGACGGCTTCAAGGACGAGAAGGCTTTGAAGTATTTTTAGTAGGCCCTCGCGTCGCGCGGTGCCCATTTATGTGGGTGACTGTCGGAACTCAAACCTAGACTTCGATTTAGTTTTAATGGTTACGACATCCAAATTTCGTAGAAAGGGTTTAAGGATCGAGACCGAGCGGCGACGGCGCAAGAACATCGGAGGGGCGCGAAGGGCCCGAAGGAGCTACTCCCCCTGGTTTTGCCGCCGGCGACGCTAGGATGGTGCTAGCATCATCCTTTTTCCCCGTTGACATGTCCCGACGTTTTATTTATTTATTGTTTTACTATTCATGTTTGCCCTTTTTATTGTTGTTCCGACGCTTCGTGGATTTGGGCGCAGTACCGGACGGATGCCCGCCACGGTATTTGAGGACCTTGAGCGCACCCCTCTTTCGACTGACTTGAGGATTCAGGCGTGCTTGAAAAGCCGACGAAGTTCCCTCGACCTTGTCCGTCTTGAAACATGGACCGAGGAGTTCGACGTGCATGCAAGCCGATGGGTGATGAGCCCACGAGGTGGAAGAAAACCGAGTGGTGGGGCCCGTTTGCAGGTGGGCCGCCCGCAGCCTATGGCCTGCCGTGAGAGGTTTCAAGTGTGAGCATGCCGGCTGGACCCCGCCGGATGGTGACCTTTGCTTAGGCAAAGGCCCTGAGGGACTACGGCGGAGGCCGCAATGTGGTGGTTGTCCACATAGGACCCCTGTCTGGCTTGGTCCTCAAAGCTCCCCTTTGAATTTTTGCTACTACCACTAGGATCGGCACCTAGCCCTACGCCCCCGATCCCGGGACGACATACGCGTGGGCCTGAGCTCTCGGGATAGAGGTCGTGGCCATACTGATGTGCAGGTCGTCGGTCGGCTTTGTTGCGGACTGTCTACGTAATCACAGACACGGCCGCGCCTAGCGCGGTATACTTAAACTTTGAACCAGAACTATCTCCTTTCGCTTGCACAAACCCGGGCAGATACCCTTGTAAGAGGTTGTTCACGCCTGACCCCTGGCGAGACTTCGTCGCTTTCTTTCACCGCCGGCCCCTTCACTGCCAAATCGTCAATGTATGGCTGTGTGATATGGGGGCTGACTTACTGCATAGCCCGAATTATGGCCTGTTAGACCATTGCTACCGCATTGGTCCACCCTTGTGGGGCCAGATTCATGTGGATTAGCCCTCGCGGCGTGTGCATAGCCGTCACAGGCCTGTCCGGCGGGTAGACTGGGAACTGATCATATCCCGAGTAAAGGTCTATAAGTGAGATTCTAGGACTTCCAGCACAGGATTCTGACAGCGCATCTGCATTGGGCAACCCTCCAGCATCCCGCACGGTCACCACATTCAGCCTCTGCAAATCTTGCACCCACCGCAATGTTCCGTTAGGCTTGATGAAGCAGAACGATGGGGACGCATACGGTCCACTCGAATAGTCGGTGACGTGCGTACGTATCTTGTCGTCGAGGTAATCCACCACCTTCTTTTCCTCATCAGGATTAGGATACCGCGCCCCTCTCATGTTCCAAGGCTCGTGTGGCACGGTGTGGATGCGGATCATAGGTATTTTATCCACGTTCAGCCTGCCACGTTCCTCGTCACTAAACGCATAGGCGCGATGCCTCCTCTTCATCAACTCCACCATTAATGCTCGCTCCTGAGGCAGTAGGAAGTCGGGCTCCCCTATAATCAACTCCCCTTCATTCCCTTCGTTGATACGACATGGTCCTGCTAAAGCACTCTCCCTCATTCGCCGTATCAACCCTCGTTCCCTCTCGTAATATGCTTCCTCGTCCTCTGTAACGAGGACAGGAACCGGGCGGCACTTCTTGTCTACCGTCTTGTATCGCCTTTGGGAACCCTGCTTCAGTCGTCCCCTAAAAAAGGCCGACTTACAGATTGTGCTTGCCCTGATGCGGAGTTCCTTCCACTGCCCGGGAGCCAATATACCAGCTCCAACCTTCCTCCCTCGGGGCATTCCAGAACCTGCTCCCTCAAGGCCTGGATGGCATCCGGATCTGCCATCTCATGCGCGGCCACCAAGTCCATGGCCTTCCCTACGTCCGACAGGCGGAGGGAAAATGCTTCCACCCTCTCTCCTGCTTCGGGCTCTGCCCGGAGCCTCCGGCGCTCACCTTCCGACTCTCCTATCGTGAACGATCCTGGATTGGGCCGGTTCCTTACACTCATTGGCCCTGTGTTTCTGCAGGTAATTATTTCGTAATTCCCGCAGGCAGGGTCGCATAAGAGGAGGATTAACGTCCCGTCATGCTTATTGAATATCACGGTCTCCGTCTTGCTTAGGAATGACTTCCCCAGGAGGATTTTGTGATCCACGCCCGGCGTGATGAAGAAGCAAGCCCTGACCTTCACCTTTTCAACCTCGATGAGTACATTCGAGGCTGTCCCACAAAATACGGCCTTGCAGCTGGCTCCGTGCAGAATACCGCAGTCAGAACGGTCTATATCCAGCCCGAATTTGATTGCGTCTGCCTCCCGAATAATGTTTATTTCAGCCTCGGTGTCCACCATTGCCGCACACTTGGAGCCCTTTACTACCAGATCCACCGTGCCGCAGGCTACACATTTCCAGTCCATTTTCGTGCCCGACTCTGCCCACTCAGCCTCCTTGGGCAGGATCGTACCCAGATGGACATTGGGCACCAGGCGCCGCGACAATTTCCCCTTCAGTTCATCGCGGGGCCGCGGGGCCGACGCTAGTATTTCCTTAAGGGTCATGAGTTCATTATGCCCTTCTAGCAGTCGGTCGATCACTTTCTTCACGTCAAACCGGTCCTCCAACCGAACCGCATACTTCTTCCTTTTGGGCGGTCCGTCGCGCACGACCGGCTCGACCTCTCCCCTGGCTCCTTTTTCCTTGCCCGCTGCTCCGCCCTCTGATCCTCTTCTTGGCGCAGCCTCTCGTCTTCTTCCTCTTCATCATCGTCATCCTTTACTTCCACGGTTTCCTTTCTTTTTCCTGGCTCCTGCTCCCTCCTCGGAGGTTCTTGGCTGGCGTTGGCTTTGGCTTGATTTCCCGTTCGTGTTGCTTGTGCCAGCCGGGCCTGCGGGGTGAGGGGTCTCCCCATCATTCCCGATTGTGGGCACGACCCCACCACATTTACTCTGGGTCGCCCAGGCGCTGACTCCGGACCAGAGTCGTAGAGGAATACCTTGGGGATGTTAGACTTCCATTTCCTCACTTCCTCACAGAGGCTCACCAACTTCGGTTGGTACCTCCCCATCTTATCCAGCAGGTCCTCCATTTTCCCCAACTAGACGGACGAAGGTTCCATCCTTTCTTCCTCATTCTCGTCATCTGACTTAATGATTATGAACTCTTCCCCCCTACTTCCTCCTCGTGGCCCTTGAGTTACTTCCTCATCGCTTCCCACTTCCTCTACCCCAATCGGTGGTTCTTCCTTTTCCTGCCATAACCTGAATTCTTCTATCCCCACCGACGGTCCTTTCTTCTCCTGCCATAGCCTGAACATGGCAGGGGGTGGCAGCCCAGCTGCCGCCCTTCGTTTGGCTTCCGCCCTCACCCCTCCAAGCCTTCTGTCAATGGCCTCCCCAAACTGATCGTAGATGTTCCCATCCATAGTGGAGGAAATCAGTCCGCTCCTCTCGTCTTCCCATCTTATATTACAGAACTTTATAGTGTGGTCTTGTTGGTCACAATGTTGGCAGATGGCCGTCCTCCAGTCAAAACGGGGTCTTCCATACCCCTGACTTCCCTGATCCCCCTGGCCTTGATACCCCTGGCCTTGGTACCCTTGGCCTTGGTACCCCTGTCCTTGATTCCCTTGGCCTTGGTACCCCTGGCCTTGGTACCCCTGACCTTGATTCCCTTGGCCTTGGTACCCCTGGCCTTGACCATTTCATTGCCTTCCTCTTCCACCGTCATTCCTGCCTCGCCCCTTTCCTCCACCTCTCCCTCTGTTGCCTTGATTGCTCTGCCCCTGGTTCCCACCTCCAGCCATGCTTCCCTGTGAACTGGGGGCGGGTGACGGTGGCGGGGCCACAGGCTGGGCCTGGGCTGTGGGGTAGATGGGTGGCGGCATACTCGTTTGCGGTCYGGCTACTGGTGRCGGGCTACCCCATGGTACGATTGCATTGATCACCGGCCAGGGCCACTATCCGTAGGAGGGCGCCTCTCCTTGCGAGGGGTCCGTACTAGATCATGGAGCCGCCACATTCAAAGGGGTTGCTGTCAAGGCCTGAGGCGCCTGCGCTTTTCCTGATCCTTGTCCGCCCTGCGTCAAGTTACGCACTTTGTGCTGCGCCTTCGTCAGGCGCTGCGGCACCGATTCTTCCTCTTCCCAGAGCTCCTCCTGAACAGCCTCCTCTATCACCGGCTCCGTTCCCTTCATTTGGACAGTCGTTACTACCCTCCTTTGCACCACCGGCTCTCTCGCATACCCCAGTTGTGCCAATACGTATGTAACAATCCTTGTTACCCCCGGGGTCCCAAAAGAGGTCGCATCTCTTTCCTTTCTCTTTTTCCTTTGCAGGGGTACCTGACGTTGCTCCACCTGGTCCAAACACATAACTTCCACCCCTCTGTCAATGGTGGCCCAGACGAGCTTGGTGCTACCCACTCCATGCCTTGTCAACTCGACGGCCTCCGATGCCGTGAGTAGCTCCAGGAAGATAGCGCACTGTGCTTCCTCCGAAATCCCATGGACCTTTCACGCCCTCTTCCTAAATTCTTGAACAAAAACCCCTATCGTCGTAACATCCTCTTTGTTCATTGCCTCGAGGTCCGCAGTGGTCAACAATCCATCTCTCAGGCGGTACTTCCTCTGCATTCCCTCCTTGAATCTTTCCCAGCTACCTTGGGCTGCATCTATAACTTTCTTCACTTCTTGGTGGTAGCTGAGGAGGACATACTGAAGAATGCGTTGAAATTTTACCACGTCCGACCGCCCGACCAAAGCTTGTTCCACTCGTTCCAGCCATTCCGAGACTCTTTCCCCACAAAAGTGGAAGGTATCGACTTTAGGGATATTGCTCGGTTTCCTTTCATGCCGGTCAATGGCCGCAATGAGGTCATCGAGCGTCAATTCCTTCTTGGGACCACCCGATGCGCCTCCGCCCTACGACATCTTGACAGGCTTTTCCCTTCAAGTTCCCTGATAAAGAAAAAAGACAAGCATACTTTTTTTATTCAGCATCGCACCTTGACCGGTCTATTCCATGCGTCCTACTTATCTCTTACTATGTACCTTTACCCAATGCTACACGTTCGCCCTTCATACCTTCCCTTACTCAGGTAGGTAAATTTTTTCATCTATACTCAATCGTTCATTATCTTTCCTCACTTTCTCGTTCTTCCTTTATGCCTTTTCTCATTTACTTCTCATACCCGGATGTCGTTCCACCAGGGACAACGGTAGGCTTTCCGTTATCCCCAGCAATGACACCACCTGTCGATCACATCGGTCCGCACCAGGGCAGCGCGAGACCCTCTCGGCCGCGTGACGCAGGAGTTGATTTAAATCCTTCGTCGCAGATAATACATGTGGAGCTTCCTTAAGCCGCTCCGGCCGAGTGCGCCAGCCATACCTCTCGCGAGCCCCTACGACAGGATAGGGCCTACGCGAGGCACGACTTACCTACACCTTACGGGAGCTGTCACCTCCCTTCGGTGGGCGTATCCCCGCCGAGCTACCAATCCACAGTACGAAAGCTAATCAGTTGCAATCGCAGAGGTGGACCAGCTGAGGGCGTTTCTCGTTCGTTGTAGCATAGGGGGTACGCGCGGTAATACGCCTCTGTCGAACCCGTACGCGAACCGACATCTTAGGGGGCTGAAGTCCCAAGCGCGGCCAGCCGTCGGTCGACTAGGACGCATCCCACACACCACGCGCACACCACTCTAACAAACACCAAAAATAAAACACGCGCATACACACACGTACGAAACGACACAACACAAATAACGCGACAACGCTCCTAGCCCCTCGGTATCCAACCCATAACTTTCCGACGTGGAAATCGGATAAGCGTCGCGCACGAGACTTAGTATAAAACCGCACGGACGCAGGACCTACTCATATCGACTTGCAATGCAGGCGTACGCAAGCAGTCGCAATGATGGCATACTATGTRGTGCCMATAATCAAGCGGTCCCTCGTGGATCCGAGTACCGCTTATGACACTCAAGTGTCAGACTCGAAGTGTCGTGAGGGCCTAACCCCTTCACGACATTGCACGACTGAAGGAATAGCCGTGCAGCCGCCGCAGCACCTCAGGCTCTCGGCCTGAGTGTCTCGGTAGGCAAATCAAATAGGCTTTGTGCGAGGCAAAACCCCTCCCCTGCAGAGCCTAGGGCTTAGGGTGTCCTGGACAAGGACCTCAAATCCCGGCCCAGGACCAAACGTCCGACTGAAAAAAATCATAAAAAAGCAAGAACAAAAATAGAAGGCGAGGCCTCCCCTAAGCCCCTCAGTCTCAGCTTCTGAATAGGACTTTAGTATGGGGGCTCTTCAACCCATGCAAACATTCATCCCAAGCATACCCATGTATACATATATAAGGGTTAAGTATGTGACGATCACTTTTCACGCTCTCACTGGGGTCTCTCACAATAATACGTATATATGTGATCGTAGGCAACCAAATCCAGAATCTGATTCACAACACATACCTGCAATCACATCAACGAACCAAATCAACAACCCACATACTACACGGAGTCAACCCCAATCACCTTCGACACTCATACCCCTCGCTTTAGCTATGCAAGCCCCAAACCTCCTGTCCAGCCAACCTTAAATAAATACTCAGTACCTTTGTTAAATGACCATTCAATAAAAGTCCGGGTAAAACCATAATGAAATAATAAAATTCACCAGGGCTAAAGCCTTTTAGGTTGAGTGTGGAGGGTGAGTTGAAATTGAGTCGTAAACCGAGGAATCGACAACCGACCTGTTATCAGTGATAACAGAAAGTATTACTCAATGGATCAAGTTGGATCTAGCCCTGAACTTGGATCAAATGATCAAGAAGACCTGTAACACACAACAGACCAATCCCAAAGCTAAGATCATAAGTGTATGGAAAATACAACTCCATAATACCTCCTCACTCAAAACCTCTTTATAAGCTACACCTAAGTCTACTTTTAAGCCAGTGCTTAAACCAAAGGTAGACCAACTGCAGAATCTCCCCTATTCTGGGTGGATCGCCTGAATCACCACCTATCAAAATATAAACTATATCCTGAAAGAAAATTTCGGAAGCGCTTCCCGTAGGAAAAATGTCTTTCCATAATTTATACAAGCCAAGATGTGAGAGCAGAAATAATCTCTAACTCCTGGAAAGTCAAACTTTGTTCAACTCCCTGATTTAGTAAAAATTTGGGCAGCACTCCCTTTACAAAGGGAGACTTCTCATATTTATACTAAGTCAGGTTTGAACTCACAAGACAAACTTGAGTTCAATTTAAATAAGATTTAACTAACTCCTCAGTTTTGCAGAAATTTCGACAGCACTCCCTCTAGAAAAGTGCTCTCCCAAAATTTATACAAAGCGAGGTTCAAAATTTGAGAATAACTTTGACTTCTCAAAGTCCAATTTTGTCTAACTCCCTGAATTTGTAAAAATTTGGGTAGCACTCCCTCTAGAAAATGAGACTTTCCAGATTTATACTTAGCCATATATGGAAAAGACAAGTTGAACTCTGACAAGTCAAAAGTTGACTAACTTCTTGGATTTGTAGAAATTTTGGCAGCGCTTCCCGTAGGAAAAGTAGCTTGCCAAGATTTATACAAAGCCAAGTATAAGAAAAGATCTCAGAAAATGCAGAAATTGACCTAAGAAAAAAAAGTTATTACAGAAAATGCAAGAACTGACACTAACTCCTATGACTCTAGTACGTGGCGAGCAACTAAAGCAGCTACCTATAAAACTGAAACCCAAACAAACTAGTCATCCCATCCAGTCACATGCAAACCAAACCACGAATGTAAGTACTCTCACTATCCCAAGTTTATTCCATATAGATAGTCCATGAATCTTCAAGTTCTTGAATCCTTATACCCATCTTACATAAGACATAGAGCTGGACCATTCGCCATGGAAACAATGCCCAACTTGTCTTTATGATATACACGAACAGGTTGCACAACTACTTCTCTCTTCTTTTGGGCAGATGACTAGGTCATTCGCCATGGAAACAATGCCTAGTTGCTTTGAGTTGTTTAATATCCAACGATTTAGTATTTCTCTGACTTTGTTTTCAAAAGAAAAGGCAAATATGGGCAGGAGACTCAAGCATTCACAATAGAAACAATGTTTAACTTGCCCAAACTATTTCCATTTATACTTTGTATTTTCCCTTTTCTCTTCTTAATGATATGGCTTAACGCTGGACCATTCAGAGTAGAAACAATGCCCAGCTGCCAGTTCACATGCAAATATACATAAAGTACTGTCCTTTATACTCAGTTTAATTTATGTGCGTGGTTTTCAGGCTAAACCATTCACCATGGAAACAATGCTTAGCATTAGACCAAAAATCCTCCCTCTGAATAAACAAGAATTTAAACCCCTTCAAATCAGGCAAACCCTCAGAGTTAACTAGAGTAAACAGACCATTCACAGTAGAAACAATGCCTGGTCCTCGAGAAAACAACTAAATAAACATAGCAACCAGGCCATTCACAGTAGAAACAATGTCTGGTCCTTCAGAAAACGGTCAAATAAACATAGCCATGAGTCATTCACAGTAGAAACAATGCTCAGGTTTTGGTTACCCTTCCAAACGCATGCAAAACTGCCTTCCTCCCACCTTCCCCCAATTCATACCTTAGTCCGCTTTCAGACAAAAATAAACCGAAACTGATGCTTCACTCTCATACATTCCTTTCCTTTTCATCTAGTTAGTCCTGTAGAGAAAGCAAAAATTATAGGGACACACATGCATACAATAATCATTTTGCAGGGAGATAGACAAACCTCGGTAGTAGTGGATCTTACAGAAGAAGTAGTTTACCTGATGGTTCCCTGCCTCCAGAACTCCTCCTGAGTTCCGGCAGAGCTCCTACAATCGGTGGGTGGACTCCCCACAGAGTCTTGACGCGGACCTACGGGTTGCAATCCCACCTTCCGCCTTCCTCTTAGAACCAATAGACTAGACTTAGAGGAAGAAGGGCAGATAGAGACAGTTTTTAGGCTCTGAGATCCAAGAAGGGTGCTCTTAGACTCGCAGGAGAGGGCCTTGTTGCCTCGATGCGCCTGAGGGCCCCGCAATGGTGGCCAAGTGTGCAACAACTCGGCCAACTCAAATCAAATCGCTGGCTACTGACCTCCCGGTGACCCTTCAGTTTGCAGCAATAGACCCTTGTCAACAAGCCCCGCTATTCTGCAGGCTCTAAGGTCCGAACCGCTTCGGCCACAACTCAAAGTACGAGGCGTGGGTACAAAACACAGCCTTCCCCCCCTTTGTAGTAGAGCGACATTACCGCCTGGCTGGCTACATAAGTGTGGCATACCAATCAAATAGGTAGGCCTGCAACTCCATGGCTGCCCCTTCACCGCATAGGTAGGTTCGCGTGTTGGCCATCTACTAGGATTGCAGTCTTGACGACCCGCTCCTTCGGTCGACAGATAGGCCGCGTGCTGGGCATCAGGTAAGTCTTTCAAGCTCGCGGCTTGTCTCCAATTACTTCATGAGACAGGCCGATTAACACCCCGTTTAGCAGATAATTCCTTTCTTTTTGCCCGCCTGCAGCTAAGTCTAGTCCGTGAGAGTGAGCAGAGCCCCGACCGACGATCCTAAGATGGCAACCTCACGGCGGGCTATACTCCACAGTCACCGACGGGATAGCCAACGCACGTGCTAACAGGTACGGCCCCAGGCTCAGGTACGCATTTCCTCCACCTGTTTTTCCCCTTTTTCCGCATCTACTCGCTCGATTCTGCAGCAAGTGGCCCCACCTGCTCCTTGCTACTGCGCGCAAGCCCGCCCACTCTTCTAGTCTGCTCCCTCTCTCTCTCTCTGTGTGTGTGTAACCCTTCGCTGGCGAGATGGCTCCGCACCGGCCAACAAGTAAGTCTCCCGGTTTGCAGCTGGCCACACACTACTTAGTTCGAGGAGATAGGGAGGAAGAAATTCGAATGAATCTGCCCGCAAACGCGACTAGATTCATTCCTTGTTTAAGCAAAAACTAACTACTCTCCCTTTGCGCAACACTACCTCTACTAATCTCCTTGTACACTAATTTTCTTCCTAAACTAACGGCGGATTCGAGACCGCCATAGTCCAAAACCCCCAAATCAGTTTTTCCCTCGCTCGTTTTCGGTCAGAAACAAGCGAGTTATGCCCTTCCTCCTTCTTCCTCCGATGCTCCGCCATAACCTCCGCGCAGTCCTTTCTCCTTATAACACTAATTCTACTAACTTACCTAAAAAAACTAACTCCATAAATTGATTCGCCCGGCCTCATATCCATAGTCCGAGGACTCCCAACTCTTTCCCCACCCGTTTTCATTGAGTAGCGGGTAGGATTCTCGTTTTCATCCCACCATACCAGTGTGTGGGCGCGCAGGCTTGAGGCGCGTGTGATTTATTTATTGATGACTCGGAACCGGCGCGATCACCGGCTATATTTTTATTTTTATTTATTTGACCACGATTAAAAAGATTTTTGTCTCTTGATTGGTGCACGTGTTTACGACCTATGCGTACGAGCAAAGGACGGCTTCAACGACGAGAAGGCTTTGAAGTATTTTTAGTAGGCCCGTGCGTCGTGCGGTGCCCATTTATGTAGGTGACTGTCGGAACTCAAACCTAGACTTGGATTTAGTTTTAATGGTTACGGCATCCGAATTTTGTAAAAAGGGTTTAAGGATCGAGACCAAGCGGCGACGACGCAAGAACATCGGAGGGGCGCGAAGGGCCCGAAGGAACTACTCCCCTTGGTTTTGCCGCCGGCGACGCTAGGATGGTGCTAGCATCATCATTTTCCCCCGTTGACATGTCCCGGCGTTTTATTTATTTATTGTTTTACTATTAATGTTTGCCCTTTTTATTGTTATTCCGACGCTCCGTCGATTTGGGCGCAGTACCGGACGGATGGCCGCCACGGTATTTGAGGACCTTGAGCGCACCCCTCTTTCGACTGACTTGCGGATTCAGGCGTGCTTGAAAAGCCGGCGAAGTTCCCTCGACCTTGTCCGGTTGAAACACGGATCGAGGAGTTCGACGTGCATGCAAGCCGATGAGTGATGAGCCCACGAGGTGGAAGAAAACCGAGTGGTGGGGCCCGTTTGCAGGTGGGCCACCCGCAGCCTATGGCCTGCCGTGAGAGGTTTTGAGTGTGAGCATGCCGACTGGACCCCGCCGGATGGTGACCTTTGCTTGGCCAAGGGCCCTGAGGGACTACGGCGGAGGCTGCAATGTGGTGGTTGTCCACATAGGACCCCTGTCTGGCTTGGTCCTCAAAGCTCCCCTTTGAATTTTTGCTACTACCACTAGGATCGGCACCTAGCCCTGCGCCCCCGACCCCGGGACGGCATACGTGTGGGCCTGAGCTGTCGGGATAGAGGTCGTGGCCATACTGATGTGCAGGTCGTCCGTCGGCTTTGTTGTGGACTACTGTGGGGAAGCACGCAATATTGTCGAGCGGCTCGATCTTCAGGACTTGGGTATAGAAGCGAAAGACTAATCGAACCATCTAGTAGCTGGTTCCCTCCAAAGTTTCCCTCAGGATAGCTGGAGCTGTTGAACGGACTTCGGTATAGGGGTGAAGACTAATCGAACCATCTAGTAGCCGGGAGGGGATGACCACACATCGTTGCGCAGTGGCAAAGCGAGCGATAGTGCAGCGGGCCGTGTGCAGGTAGCCCCGTCGACCGCCGGACCCTGCTGAGCAACGAGGTGCTGTCGGAGAAAGCGACGAGCAGCAGCGGGTGAAAGCGGGTAGCGAGGGGCAAGGCGCTAGAGTGACGGGCATGCGAGAGAGAGCGACAGATAGCGGGAGAGAGCGACAGATAGCGGGGAGACAGGCAGAAGCGAAGGAGACTGGCCGCGGGGCGACTGTCGGGTGATCGCAGTCGACAGGGGATCGTAAAAATAAGAAGAAAAAAACGAATGAACTTGGGCGCGGGGGTGTGCCAGGTGCATGCGGGACGAGGATGGACAATGGTGAGAAGTAGGCGGGGTGGTAAGCAGATGGCTCGCCCGTTTCTCGACAAAAACGGGGGGGGGAAGATGCTAGTCCAATGTTTTTGGGCCGGGCGAATCTAATGGGAGTGTTAGATTTAGACGAGGATCGGTAGATAGGAAGGTTAGTTGAGAAGTTAGTGCGCGGAGGCTATAGCGGGAAGGAGGCAAAAGGCTGCGGCAGGGGGAATGCACCCGGACGTGACTTGCGCCCGATCCATTCGAAAGGAGAGAGAAGGGGATGACTCTCTCGACTCTCAGGGGGATCGTGCGTGGTAAAGAGGTAAGTACAGGTTTGTTAGTACGAAGGCGGATGGATCTAGCCGGGTTCCTGCGCCGGGTGCATGCACAGCAGGAAACAACGATGACGGAAGGTGGTACGGCGGGATGAAAACGAGAATCCTACCCGCTACTCAATGAAAACGGGTGAGGAAAGAGTTGGCACTATGGATATGAGGCCGGGCGAATCAATTTATGGAATTAGTTTTTTTAGGTAAGTTAGCAGAATTAGTGTTATAAGGAGAAAGGCCTGCGCGGAGGTTATGGCGGAGCATCAGAGGAAGAAGGAGGAAGGGCATAGCTCGGTCGTTTCTGAACAAAAACGAGCGAGGGAAGAACTGATTTGGGGGTTTTGGACTATGGCGGTCTCGAATCCGCGGTTAGTTTAGGAAGAAAATTAGTGTACAAGGAGATTAGTAGAGGTAGTGTTGCGCGAAGGGAAAGTAGTCAGTTTTTGCTTAAACAAGGAATGAATCTAGTCGCGTTTGCGGGCAGATTCATTCAAATTTCTTCCTCCCTATCTGCTCGAACTAAGTAGTGTGTGGCTATCTGCAAACCGGGAGACTTACCTGTTGGCCGGTGCGGAGCCATCTCGCCAGCGAAGGGTTACACAGAGAGAGAGAGAGAGAGAGGGAGCAGACCAGAAGAGTGGGCGGGCTTGCGCGCAGTAGCGAGGAGCAGGTGGGGCCACTCGCTGCAGAATCGAGCGAGTAGATGCGGAAAAAGGAAAAAAACAGGGGGAGGAAATGCGTACCTGAGCCGGGGGCCTTACCTGTTACCACGTGCGTTGGCTATCCCGTCGGTGACAGTGGAGTATAGCCCGCCATGAGGTTGCCATCTTAGGGTCGTCGGTCGGGGCTCTGCTCACTCTCACGGACTAGACTTAGTTGCAGGCGGGCAAAAAGAAAGGAATTATCTGCTAAACGCGGGCATATTCATTCAAATTTCTTCCTCCCTATCTCCTCGAACTAAGTAGTGTGTGGCCAGCTGCAAACCAGGAGACTTACCTGTTGGCCGGTGCGGAGCCATCTCGCCAGCGAAGGGTTACACACAGAGAGAGAGAGAGAGAGGGAGCAGACCAGAAGAGTGGGCGGGCTTGAGCGCAGTAGCGAGGAGCAGGTGGGGCCACTCGCTGCAGAATCGAGCGAGTAGATGCGGAAAAAGGGAAAAAACAGGGGGAGGAAATGCGTACATGAGCCAGGGGCCTTACCTGTTAGCACGTGCGTTGGCTATCCCGTCGGTGACTGTGGAGTATAGCCCGCCGCGAGCTTGAAAGACTTACCTGACGCGGCCTATTTGTCAACCGAAGGAGCGGGTCCTCAAGACTGCGATCCTAGTGGATGGCCAACACGCCAACCTACCTATGCGGTGAAGGGGCAACCATGGAGTTGCAGGCCTACCTATTTGATTGGTATGCCACACTTATGTCGCCAGCCAGGCGGTAATGTCGCTCTACTACAAAGGGGGGGAAGGTTGTGTTTTGTACCCACGCCTCGTACTTTGAGTTGTGTCCGAAGCGGTTCGGACTTTAGAGCTTGCGGAATAGCGGGGCTTGTTGACAAGGGTCTATTGCTGCAAACTGAAGGGTCACCGGGAGGTCAGCAGCCAACGATTTGACTTGAGTTAGCCGAGCTGCTGCACAATTGGCCACCATTGAGGGGCCCTCAGGCACATCGAGGCAACAAGACCCTCTCCTTCGAGTTTGAGAGAACCCTTCTTGGATCTTAGAGCCTAAAAACTGTCTCCATCTGCCCTTCTTCCTCTAAGTGTAGTCTATTGGTTCTGAGAGGAAGGCAGCAGGCGGGATCACAACCCGTAGGTCCTTGTCAAGACTCTGTGGGGACTCCACCCACCGATTGCGGGAACTCTGCCGGAACTCAGGAGGAGTTCTGGAGGCAGGGAACCATCAGGTAAACCACTTCTTCTGTATGATCCACTACTACCGAGGTTTGCGTATCTCCCTGCACTATGATTATTATATGCATGTGTGTCCCTATAATTTTTGCTTTCTCTTCAGGACTAACCAGATCAAAAGGAAAAAAATGTATAAGAGTGAAGCATAAGTTTCGGTTTATTTTTGTCTGAAAGCAGACTTAGGTATGAATTGGGGGAAGGTGGGAGGAAGGCAGTTTTGCATGCGTTTGGAAGGGTCAACCAAAGCCTGAGCATTGTTTCTACTGTGAATGGCTCAGGGCAATGTTTATTTGGCCGTTTTTTGAAGGACCAGGCATTGTTTCTACTGTGAATGGCCTGGTTGCTATGTTTATTTAGTTGTTTTCTGGAGGACCAGGCATTGTTTCTACTGTGAATGGTCTGTTTACTCTACTTAGCTCTAAGGGGTTGCCTAATTTGAAGGGTTTTGAATTCTTGTTTATTCTGAGGGAGGATTTTTGGTCTAATGCTAAGCATTGTTTCCATGGTGAATGGTTTAGCCTGAAAACCACGCACATAAATTAAATTGAGTATAAAGGAAAATACTTTATGTATATTTGCATGTGAACTGACAACTGGGCATTGTTTCTGCTGTGAATGGTCCAGCGTTAAGCCATATCATTAAGAAAAGAAAATGAAAAATACAAAGTATAAATGGAAATAGTTTGGGCAAGTTGAACATTGTTTGTATTGTGCATGGTTGAGTCCCCTGCCCATATTTGCGTTTTCTTTTGAAAACAAAGTCAGAGAAATACTAAATCGTTGGATATTAAACAGCTCAAGGCGACTAGGCATTGTTTCCATGGCGAATGGCCTAGTCATCTGCCCAAAAGAAGAGAGAAGTAGTTGTGCAACCTGTTCGTGTATATCATAGAGACAAGTTGGGCATTGTTTCCATGGCAAATAGTCCAGCTCTATGTCTTATTTAAGATGGGTATAAGGACTCAAGAACTTGAAGATTCATGGACTATCTATATGGAATGAACTTGGGATGGTAAGAGTACTTACATTCGTGGTTTGATTTGCATGTGACTGGATGGGATGACTAGTTTGTTTGGGTTTCAATTTTATAGGTAGTTGCTTTAGTTGCTCGTCACGTACTAGATCCATAGGAGTTAGTGTCAGTTCCTGCATTTTCTGTAATAACTTTTTTTTCTTAGGTCAATTCCTGCATTTTCTGATATCTTTTCTTATACTTGGCTTTGTATAAATCTTGGCAAGCTACTTTTCATACGGGAAGCGCTGCTGAAATTTCTACAAATCCAAGAAGTTAGTCAACTTTTGACTTGTCAGAGTTCAACTTGTCTTTTCCATATATGGCTTAGTATAAATCTGGAAAGTCTTTTTTCTAGAGGGAGTGATGCCCAAATTTTTACAAATTCAGGGAGTTAGACAAAATTTGACTTTGAGAAGTCAAAGTTATTCTCAAATTCTGGACCTCGCTTTGTATAAATTTTGGGAGAGCACTTTTCTAGAGGGAGTGCTGTCGAAATTTCTGCAAAACTGAGGAGTGAGTTAAATTTTCTTTAAATTAAACTCAAGTTTGTCTTGTGAGTTCAAACCCGACTTAGTATAAATCTAAGAAGTCTCCCTTTATAAAGGGAGTGCTGCCCAAATTTTTACTAAATCAGAGAGTTAGACAAAGTTTGACTTTCCAGGAGTTAAAGATTATTTCTGCTCTCATATCTGGGCTTATATCAATTCTGGAAAGGCATTTTTCCTACGGGAAGCGCTGCTGAAATTTTCTTTGAGGAGATAGTTTATATTTTGACAGGTGGTGATTCAGGCGATCCACCCAGAATAGGGGAGATTCTACAGTTGGTCTACCTTTGGCTTAAGCACTGGCTTAAAAGTAGACTTAGGTTTAGCTTATAAGGAGATTTTGAGTAAGGACGTATTATGAAGTTGTATTCTCCATACACTTATGATCTTAGCTTGGGGATTGGTCTGCTGTGTGTTACAAGTCTTCTTGATCATTTGATCCAAGTTCAGGGCTGGATCCAGCTGGATCCATTGAGGATCACTTTCTGTTATCACTGATAACAAGTCGGTTGCCAATTCGTCAGTTTACGACTCAATTTTAACTCACCCTCCACACTCAACCTAAAAGACTTTAGCCCTGGTGAATTTTATTGTTTCATTATGGTTTCACCTGGGCTTTTATTGAATGGTCATTTAACAAAGGTACTTAGTATTTAATTGAGGTTGGTTGACAGGAGGTTTGGGGCTTGCATGGCTAAGGTGAGGGGTATGAGTGTCGAAGGTGATTGGGGTTGACCCCGTGTAGTGTGTGGGCTATCGATTTGATTCGTTGATGTGATTGCAGGTATGTGTTGTGAATCAGATTCTGGATTTGGTTGCCTACGATCACATATATACGTATTATTGTGAGAGACCCCTGTGAGAGCGTGAGAAGTGGTCATCACATACTTAAGCCTTATATATGTATACATGGGTATACTTGGGATGAATGTTTGCATGGGTTGAAGAGCCCTCATACTAAAGTCCTACTCAGAAGCTGAGACTGAGGGGCTTAGGGGAGGCCTCTCCCTCTATTTTTGTTCTTGTTTTTTGATGATTTTTCTTAGTCGGACGTTTGGTCCTAGGCCGAGATTCGAGGTCCTTGTCAAGGACACCCCAAGCCCTAGGCTCTGCAGGGAAGGGGTTTTCCCTCGCACAGAGCCTATTTGATTTGACTATCGAGACATTCAGGCCGAGAGTCGGAGTTGCCGCGGCGGCCGCACGGCTATTCCTTCAGCCGTGCAATAACGTGAAGGGTTAGGCCCTCACGACACTTCGAGTCTGACACTTGAGTGTCATAAGCGGTACTCGGATCCACAAGGGACCGCTTGATTATAGTCACTACATAGTAAGCCATCATTGCGACTGTTTGCCTACGCCTGCATTGCAAGTCGATATGAGTAGGTCCTGCGTCCGTGTGGTTTTATACTAAGTCTCACGTGCGACGCTTATCCGATTTTCGCGTCGGAAAGTTATGGGTTGGATATTGAGGGGCTAAGAGAGTTGTCGCGTTATTTGTGTTGTGTCGTTTCGTACGTGTGTGTATGCGCGTGTTTTATTTTTTGTGTTTGTTAGAGTGGTGTGCGCGTGGTGTGTGGGATGCGTCCTAGTCGACCGACGACGGGTCGCGCTTGGGACTTCAGCCCCCCAAGATGTCGGTTCAGTTACGGGTCCGACAGAGGCGTATTACCGCGCGTACCCCCTATGCTACAGCGAAGGAGAAACGCCCTCCGCTGGTCCACCTCTGCGATTGCAACTGATTAGCTTTCGTACTGTGGACTGGTAGCTCGGCGGGGATACGCCCACCGAAGGAAGGTGACAGCTCCCGTAAGGTGTAGGTAAGTCGTGTCTCGCGTAGGCCCTATCCTGTCGTAGGGGCTCGCGAGAGGTATGGCTTGCACACTCGGTCGGAGCGGCTTAAGGAAGCTCCACATGTATTATCTGCGACAAAGGATTTAAATCAACTCCTGCGTGACGCGGCCGGGAGGGTCCCGCGCTGCCCAGGTGCGGTGCCGGACCGATGCGCTCGACACCGCCACCTGATTACATCGCGAAGATGACTTCTATCGCTTCGTGTTGTGCTTCTATGAGTGAGTAGTGGGATAGCGGAGTAGTGGAAGAACTTGATTCAATTTCGTTTTTGAGGTAGTCGTCCCCAACCAGACATTGTTATCCTTCTCCGCGGAGTGTTCATACAAGTACTGTCGATAGTTGCTCTTCCAATATTTGATGGGATAATGCGCTTCGACTTGCGTTTCAAACTTCGCTTTTACTTTTCTTTTGTCCTTTTCGCGTATTTCGTTCTCAATCCTGTCCTTGCTCCGTCCATTGGTGATTGTGCTTGTTCGAAAGATTCCTATGATGGCTCTTTAATTTGTGTCCTTTTGGTGATCCCTTTGCACCCCAAAAAATGTTTTCGAAGAAAAATCCTTGCGAAACATATTCTTCCTTCATAATCACTCTCAAAATGATTTGCCTAATCTCGCTTTTCATTCCTTGGTTGCCTACCTGTTCTACATTCTGAATTTGCATGTATAATTTGTTGATTAGCTCAGGTGAGATACTTATCCACGATCGTCTTTCTATCATACCCATTCCATCCACCTTCGCAATCGAAAAATATTTTTTCTTACCCCTGCTGCTACAACTTGTTTGGCTTGGATAATGTCGAAGTTGAGAAGTGTTGTTAAATGCAGTCCCTGAGAGCTTATCTTTCTCTCTGAATGCCATATCGGTTGTCAGATTGTGTATTATTGCATTTTATACATCCAGGCTCATTGTTTCACGAGCTGCTCGCTGCGATCTAATTCACAGTAGCATCCTGTTCTCTTAACACACACACTTACACACACACGCGCACACACACACACACTTAGCTGTTTTTTCTCCCCCTCTCTCTCTCTCTCTCTCTCTCTCTCTCTCTCTCTCTCTCTCTCTCTCTCTCTCTCTCTCACACACACANAGAGAGAGAGAGAGAGAGAGAGAGAGAGAGAGAGAGAGAGAGAGAGAGAGAGAGAGAGAGAGAGAGAGAGAGAGAGAGAGAGAGAGGGAGAGCAATTCCTCTCACCAGAGGTATAATTCCTGTTAATATAGGTTGTAAACATCATGGAATGATCGTGGATTGATCGTGGAACTACCTTGTCCTATCCCCACGATCCTTGAACGACCAGGACTGAAGCTCAACGTGGAAGAAATACTGGAATGAACCTGGACGGATCATCGACCAAGTGATCGTCAAGTGATTCTGAAGTGATTGCATGCATATGATTATGAACGCACGGACTTCGAGGCTGTTACGTAGGACCGAGGTTGGCAAAACGGAAGAAGAAGAAGAAGAAGAAGAAGAAGAAGAAAGAAGAAGAAGAAGAAAGAAGAAGAAGAAGAAGAAGAAGAAGAAGAAGAAGAAGAAGAAGAAGAAGAAAGAAGAAGAAGAAAGAAGAAGAAAAAGAAGAAGAAGAAGAAGAAGAAGAAGTGAGCAAGAAACGACCAGAGAGAGAAGGAAAGGCGGGTGTTCGAAAGAAGGGGAAAGGGGGGGAACTTCAAGGGCCGGGAGGAAGAGAGCACGGTTGGGCAGGGGGCGGATTGCAAAGTGAAGAAAGGGAGGAAGAGGCAAGGACAGAAAGAAAGAAAACGAAGGAAAGCTGGAAGTGACAAGGAGGCTTTTGATCACTTTCGATTCTCGAGCGATCGTCTTAACATGCTGGATCGATCAGAGAACGATCAGAGAACGAGCAGAGAACGATCAGAGAGAACGATCAGAGAACGATCAGAGAGAATGATCAGAGAACGATCAGGAAAGGATCATGGAACGATGTCGAAAGATCGTCGATAACGAAATAGAAGTGCGAAATACAGAGAATGATCAGAACATGAAGAGGAGGATACAATAAGGGGGTTGGGGGGAGGGGAAGAGGGGGGGGGGAGGGGAGGATGGGAGAGAGGAACGGGATCGGGACCTGCCTGCATGGGAATACAGTCGGCGCAGAGGAACGGGGATGGCTAATGCCAAAGGAAGGGGAGACACGTGATTAGGCCTTTTTAAAGGGGTCGGAGCTCGCGAATGATCGACCCAATCAATCCATCAACCAATCAACCAACCAATCAACCAATCAACCAACAAATCAACTAACCAACTAACCAACCAACCAACCAACCAACCAACCAACCAACCAACCAACTAATCAACCAACCAATCAATCAATCAATCACACAATCAATCAATCAATCAATCAATCAGCCAATTAATTAATCAATCACTCGGTCTATCAATCGATCAATCAACCAAGCAAGGAACCAATCAGTTACCGCTCGGGTGACCGAATTGTAAACGGACGTGTCAATACCGTAGGTCGGTATGTGTCGTTGCTCAAAGAATGGTGAGCCCTAGCCTAAAGTACCAGATTATTCCATCGAATGATCGATGATACAAGCAATTACTTTAGCCCCTTTAACGACCCCAAACATTAGCGGCCGAAAGGCACCGACAGCAGGGAATGAGGTTAAAACTAAGACACTTGTGCGCGGATCCTTTCCGCTCGTGCAATCGAAATGCATCAGCGGCTCAAACAACGCCACTCGTAACGTAAAAAAAAAAAAAAAAAAAACAAAACAAAAAAAAAACTGCCACGTGTAACGAATCCATTCGAGAAATCAACGGTTACAGGTCGAAGGATAAGAAGTGCTTTTTGCTGTGAGATGAGGACTGATGCAGCAATTCGATGGACTTGGATTTTGATTTTGATTTTGAGTGATCGGTTAGAGACCAATCAATCTGTCGATTTTGATTGATTGCTAGATGAGGACTGATCGTTGTTTGATGAACTGACGGAGTGGTCGTCTTGAACGGTCCTTCCATCGACTGATCGAACGGTTTATTGTCGTTCTGTTGATTGAAAACTTGAACGTAATTGATCGACTGATTGATGGACGAGTCACGTTACCACATTGATTGATTGATTGATTGATTGATTGATTGCCTGATTGATTGATTGATTGATTGCCTTATTGATTGATTGATTGATTGATTGATTGAGCGATTGATTAACTCGTTGATTAACTCGTTGATTAACTGATCGACTAACGGATTGGCTGGTACCGTGATGAGCATGCGTACCTCGCTTCGCCTAACTCAATTCTGTTAAATAACTTATACTTATGCTGGTCCGAGTTCGGACCGCATTGCTCATCTCATCTGTTGGAAGCGTTTATAGTAGTTTAGTACCATTTACCGTCAATATTGGCTATAGAGAGCTGGTAATGGAAGAGAAGAAGCCAACGATTTTTTTTTTTTCTTTTTTTCTTTTTTAAACACTCACAGAGACAGAATTTCTCGCTCTCTAATTAATTGATGAGTGGTAACTGGTCGTGGCTGACTCCCTCCACTCAAGTCTTTTCTCAATTGATCAGTAGCAGATGGTCGTGGCTCTCTTCCTTTTTTGCTTTTCCTTTTCGTTCTTTTAACAGCTCCTTTCTTCCTCCCCCCCGACCCTCTCCCCCCCCCACCCACCCCCCCCCCCCAAAAAAAAAAAAAAAAATTTTTTTTTTTTTCTTTTTTTTTTCCTTAAAAAAAAAAAAAAAAAAAAAAAAAAAAAAAAAAAAAAAAACAACGTAAAAATGAAGAATACAAAGAACTGCCAACCAAAAATCACCCCCCCCCAAAAAAACTTTTTTTTTAATTTATTTTTCAATTTCTCTTCTCCGCCTTTTCTGTTTTTTATTTTTTATAATTCTAAAAGCTTATCTGTTTCCAAAAAAAAAAAAAATGCGGTTGTAGGGATTTTTATTTATTTATTTTTTGCCTATTATTTAATTCAAGAAAATATGGTAATTCGCGTCTGCGGCGCAGACGATGTCGGTCGGTCGCTATCCGAGCTCGACCCCGCGGACGCGTCCACAGGTGTTTCATAGAGTCCAAGGCATGAGGTTGGTATCGGAGCCGACACTTATCCGTTTTGGCGGCAGTGAGACGAATTGGGGAGAGGACGGGTACCGACTCGTTCGAACCGAAAAAGTCATCCGACGCTCCCGTCACTCGAAACAAATCAACAGAGACGAGAGAAGAGGTAGCCATGACCAACGCTAATGTGTTTGTCCCTCGAGTAATGGCAAGATCCCAACCATTTTTCCATTCTATCATAATCACACACATCCTGAGACATGGCTCGAAGGTGTGGAAGCTCAGGGCTATGATGCGATCAATCTTCCTTTAGTCATCACCTTGCTTGTGAAAAATACCGCTCACGATTGGTTTCAACGCCATAGATAGGTAGATTGGGCTACGTTTAAAACCACCTTTTTAGCCAAATTTGATGAGGTAAGTGAGGACGCTGCTTGGTTTGTATTGAAAATGCGCCATCAAGAACAAGGGGAACTGCTTCCCGACTTTGGAGAGAGATTTCAAACAGATGTGAATAAATTTGGACAGGAAGAGAACGTTGTTCGGGACAGGTTCATAGATCATTTGCGCAATCCCTCCAAAAATAACCCAAGTATCGGAGATTATCTCAAAGGCACTTGAGCTGAACTCACACGATACACAAAAATATATAGACCAGGGCGAGGAGGACATAGCTGATACGCTAGAGGATGCGGCTGCAAAATGAAGATTGTGACTAAGATCCATAGGTTGATTTTGTCACCGCCACGATCCTCAAAATCCAGGCGGACCACCAACGGGTCATATCCCCCGTAATCCTCCTTCTATCATATCTCCACCTTCCTCTCGTCCTCGAAGCAAGTCAACTCTCGTGACCGTTGTCCGACCACAGTGATTGGCGTAAGTGCCAATCACCAATCTTCACTTGGCTCATATGATTCACATGCTATTGGCTACTTCCCGACAGTCGGAGTAGATGAATCATCTAATACGGACCCAGACTTCCCAGATGGATTGATTCGAGAAGGTTTTGCGAGAACTGATGAGCGCAAACCCAAGGACGTCACGCATTAATCATTTTTCATATTACCCCTTGTTGCTGGCACCTTCCATGTCGACGTAAGGTTTTCTCCCTGCTCCCTCTCTCCATCATTAAGCAGTCGGTCCTCAGGGAACAGTGGAATGTTACAATTGTAAGCAACCCGGAAATTTTGCCCAAGATTGCCCTCTTCCGAAACGAAATCAACCACCAGCAGAAGTAGCACCTGTAGTCGCTATTTGGGTGAGGGTAGCCACCCTGCAAGAAGGAATCGGGGAAGTAGGACCACAATTATCTTCCTCGTTGATTCCCTCGAATTCAATTGCTTCAATATTCATAACTTTGTACGAAGCGACATATGTCATCAATCCATCCGAGTACCTTTAGTTAGCCGGCCTGATTGGAATCATTCGTCCCGCTAAACATAAGCTTGAATGGGTGGAACGAGCATCAAAATTTAGCCCCCAATTCCGTACGGGGGAGATCGATGCCTTACACACGTTAACAAGTTTATGCATTCAAGTCCCTGTTCCGGTTGGTCACCTCCTAACGATCTCTGAGGCAGCTAAAGACAAACTCTTGCAATAATGTAAAAAAAAACAGAAACGGTTTACATATTAACGCATCCAAAAAATTATGAAGAAAAAGGAGGAAACAATGAAACTGTTATTTCCTCCTCCTACACAGGTCGCTGATCCCTTGGAAAAGCAAGAGATGTCAGAAGTCACTAGAGTAGCAACAATCTCTTATGCTGAGAAAATTTAATTTCATTCGTGCTTGACCAGTCACGGTGTTGTGGAAAAGTGTTGAGTGTGATTGCGAAGTTTGTGGCAAACCGTTTAATGACTTGATAGAAATGGGGTCATCAGCCGTAGCACTTTTGCTCTACACGATTAAATTTCATCCTTCCCCTCTATGGAAAAGACAACTATGTCTCGGCTGACGAGGAAACGATGAACATCGTATGGGTGATCGAAAATATGGCCATCAAGGTTAGTCGGGTGCATGTGTTGGTGAATGCATTAGCAATCGACGTATAATCGTATTTTGTCTTGTTAGGTTGCCCTGGGTAATGGTTGTGGGTGCACGCTTGCACTTCAGTTCACAACAACTGACTCTCACCCATACCGGAGGTAAGCCGTAAACAGTTTCTCTGCATGTTTCTATGCGTGCCCTGAAAAAGGAGACGGTGATAGAAAAGGTAATACGCATAGGGATGATCAGGAATCGGGAAACAAAAGAATGAGTTTAAAGATAACTCGTGCGAGGAGGGTGATAATAAGTATCTTCCTTCAGAGGAAGGTGAATACAATGAGAGAGATTACGCGAAATTTGTGAACCATATACCCACCGAAGAAGAATGCAGCGAGTTTGTGTGACTTTTTATTAAAGAAGCAAAGAAAGAGTTTTAAATGATCCCTCGAACCACACACTCTTTCTGTTTGGATATTGAAAATACTTTGGCCAACTCATTTTTAACTCCTTCCCTCTCATTTCTTACTCAAACAGAAATTTGAGTCCTTGCTGCCTCTTTTCTCGGGGAATCAATCTTACATAACGTAGATATGAAAAATCGTTTGGAACTTTCTCGTACCTTGTACGTTGATACTTTGTCTCTCTGAAAGATATACCAGCAAATGACGCAAGATCTAGATATTTCTGCTTCCTCGCCCTAACCCTTGCTTATGCAATTATAGGATTAATTAAGAAAGAGGCACAAACACTGGTCGATGATGTTCCAAACCTAATGGACGAAATGACGAAACTCATAGGGCTAAATTCGCACTTAGCGCCACTGACCCTGAGTTCGATACCGAGGAGAAAGAAATCGAAATGGTCATCCCCGCAGCGTCACAAATGTTTGTCACTGTCTTCTTGATCTGAACAAGCAGCTCCATGTTTTTTAGTGTACAAGGAATACGTCCGCTTGTTCTCAATTGGTCTGAGATCCAACTTAACATTTTCGGCACTAATATAAAAGTTACAGTTTCTTCTCACGTTTCTAAGGAAATTCGAAAACTTTTGAAGAACGTATTGCATGGATACGCTAGCATATTGAGTATGCACGATCACGATATTGGCATGACAAATGTGATCGAACCTTAAATAATTACGGAAATGATCCACCAATTAACTACACTCCATATCGGTATTCTCCGGTGCAGTGGTTTGCCGCATTTCAGAGGTTTAAGGAGTTTGAAGCTAATGAATAGATTGAACCTGCGATCGGAAATCAGTCGTTCCCTATAGTGATTGTGCCAAAGAAAACGGGAGGATTTAGATTTGTCATGATTATCGAAAGTTTGATGACATAACAATTAAAAATGTTTATCCTCTCCCTTAGATTAATAATTGCTGGATACTATTGGGTGTGTTTTTTTTTTCAACCATAGCTTATATCACCTTCTCAAAAAAAAGAAGGACCGCCTTAAACCGACCTTCGTCTTTTTTGAAGGATGGTTTCAATAGCTTCGATGCCCAATGGGCATCCACAATGCACTAACTCCGTTTCATCGCGCGATGAATATGGTTTTTTTTAACTTCGTGCGAAAAATGCAACTGGCATCGAGCATCATTACTAATTACTCCGTGATCGTGTACATGGATGACATTTTGGTGTATAATTCTAGCAGGTAGGAGGGACATGTCCAACAAATTGAATGGGCATTAGATGCGATAAAAGATGCGGGTTTGAAGATTGCTCTCGAGAAATGTCAGTTCGTCCGAACGAATATTTCATTCCTCAAGTACGTGGTCACTGACAAGGGATTACAGGTTGAGCCTCAGAAATTGCAAGTTTTGCGAGATGTGCGGGTACCTACATCACTTATGCAAGTTCGCACGTTTTTGGGACTAGCCTTGCATTATGGAACTGAGTGTCGGAGGGAGGAGGGGAAGAGAATGGGGGTTCCCCACTCTATGGTTAGAGCGGCTAGTTGGGGGGGACCAACCCCGTTTCGGTGGCGTGGGGTGGTGGCCCTAGCAGTCGGGAACTCCCCAGCGCTGTCATTTTTTAATTTTTAATTTTGATAGTTTTTTTAATTAAAAAAAAAAAAAAAAAAACACGGGTAAGAAATGGCAACCCAACCGTTAGACCCTTTTGGGGGACTGTCAGCTAGAGGTAACCGCCCAGCAACCTTGGCCTAACAAATAAGTTGGCACTTCCATTTGAAGTGCTGAATGTTGGCGGGCAGACACTTTGTGTGTGTGTGTGTGTGTGTGTGTGTATGAGAGAGAGAGAGAGAAGGCGGGGGGGGGCGGAGGGGGAAGAGACAGGCAGA
>BFEA01000839.1:89352-95515 GCA_003427395.1 Chara braunii | reverse complement strand
GCAGGGCAGGGCCGGGGTTAGCGCACTATCAGAAACAGCCCTCTGCTTGCCAGAACTATAGGGCACTAGCAGACACTGGAAGAAAATAAAAGAATAAAGGCCATTAGCGCAAAATTGCTACAATGACTCTGGGCTCCTGGGGTCAAATCCTACTACCAGCGGTGAGGTTGCACTTGGCAATGCGCAGATTCTCATTTCTGACCAACGAACACCAAGATCAACTGGCAGATGATCTAAGTAGGACCTTCCGGTGAGAGGCTTGGAGAAGTTGGGAGGGGTCTTGAACGGGCCTGTTCGGGAACACATCCTCTCCTTGGCATCTAATCAAACCTGAATGTTGGGAGTCAAACTGGAAAGAAAATGCCATTGGAAAATTTGATTGAAATTTGAAACAAAAATAATCGTTTAATACGACCCGGGTTCGAATCCCGGCAAAAAAAATAAAAATTAATCGTTTAATAAATTAATAATGAAAGACGTTCAAAGAACTAAAGACAAAGTTCATAAACAAATCACAGCGAACCTGGATATAATGAGAGGGGGAATGAAGGAGGGCCACGGGAAACAGCTGCATGCTTTCCCCCAATACAAGGAAAGAAAGAGGAAGTACAAAAAGCATTGGTGCATAATTGACAGGCGAGAGAAAGAGAGAGAGAGAGAGAGAGAGAAGAGGGTGGGTGGGGGAATGTGCTATCAGAAGTAGCCATCTGCTTGCCTTACAGAATGATAGGGCAGTGGATAGACACTGGAAGAAAATTCAAAAGAAACGAAGCGGTGGTGTAGCAGTACAATTTCGGCCCCGGTTTGTTGGGCTGACTGGCTTTTAGCAGTATCGCCCTGTGGAACCAGGACGTCAGCCTGCTTTCCCACCCTGTACTGGGCCTGTAGTGCTTTGCAGGCCCTGCCTGCCCGCTAGGGTCCCTCTGTACCTTTGTTATATTGCTGTACAGTTGATTCATCCATCCATCCATCCATCCATTCATGCAGTACCCATGTTTTGAGCTGTGGCAGTCTCCCGAGGACTGTGTGGCTATGGTTTGCTGTCTGATTGTTTTTCACCCTACTTCACCATCTACCTAGGGCTAGCCCAGTCTTACATTACTGGTGGAGTCACCACCCCCTTCTTTTTTTTTTTTTTTTTTTTTTTTTTTCGAAACCACTCCCTCTTCTCAGTCCTTGTCTTGTGAATCTTTTCGCTCTTCTTGATCCGGTCACTTTGTACTTGTATGCTGTTTTAGTGCCTTCTCGTGTCAGGCAGAAAGCACAGGCCCTTTTCTGAAGGCCTCCCTCTCTCCCCCTCCCCTCCCCTCCCCGACCTTTTTTAACACACAGGGTGTTGTATCCACTTTGTTCTCTTCTTCTTCTTCATTTTGTCTTTATTACAGTTTATTTCCATTTCTTCTCTTTTTCAGGTTTGTGAATTTCTTCCATCCTTTTCTTTTTCCTTCATCCAGGTGTGGATTTTCCAAGATCTGATCTCACCCGTCTTTCAAGGAACGTTCCAACAACCATCCCGGCGCTTTGAAATAGGACTCTGAGAGGCAAGGCGCATTGGCTCAAAACTTCCAGTGGAGTGATTTTTTTTTATTTTTTTTCAAGCACCTGGTACGTGAAATGTGTTTCCTAGCAGGAAAATAAATGGGCCCATCAAATTTGGGAAATTTTTTGATTATGCCCAAAGAGGAAAGTGGGGCTGCTGGGCCTTTACGCTTGCCCAGTTGCGTGCACAGCTTGTTGTCATGCCCTCAGGGCCTCAGCCCCCAACTTGGCGCTGTACCGAGGTTGAGTGGAATTTTCCAGGCGCTCAAAAATGCTGCTTGCTCTTTCTTTCTTTTCAGCAAGTGGGGCGTTCCTGTGCTCGCACTGCTGGGCCAGAAGTCGCCAAATTTGATCTCAAAGCTGGGATTGCTGCGTGTTCTTTTTATATTTTATGGTTTGGGAGGGAGGCGGTGGGAAGGGGGATTGCTGCGTGATCTCAACAATCCTAAAGAATGTCAACGCCAGTGTGATGAACCGAGAACGTGGCACAGTTGGAGTCCTGATAGCGCCAGCAAAATGGCAAAAAACTTGAAAAAAGGGATAAGGCCCTGGGTGAGGAGGAAGTCTGTCTCAGAGTCAGTCCACCAGCGAGTCCACATGCAGGACTCGCCATCTGTTTTTTTTTGTTTTTTTTTTTTTTTTTTTTTTTTTTTTTTTTTTTTTTTTTTGAAGAATAAGAAGAAGAACCAGTTTCCTTGCTAGAGGAGGTGATAAGAGCATACCCCTTTAGCGGGTTTCCTGGTTGCTCTGATCTATTGGTGGGGAGCAGCACCTGCTGGAAAACGGGTCCAGCGTCCCATCATACATCAAGCAGGCCTGCCCACATTGATTACCCATGCAGCCTAATGCAGGGGATTGACTGAGCAGGTGGTACAACAAGACATTAGAAGAGCCTGCCATTGGCAGGTTATGAGATGCGCTATTGAGACTAAAAGATGTGTGAGAACATTCACTTGGAGACAGCATTGCAGAGACATCTCTTCGTCCCTCTGGCTGGTTCGGCCGCCAGATTAAGCACCTCTTCCTAATGCGAGTGCGCTGTGTACTTTAAGTCCGAGAGGTTCCAGCTTTGCACCGCTGAGTATCCTTCCCACCCCTGTGGTCCCCTGTGGTCCCCTGTGGTCCTTCCCACACTTCCCGTCGCCGCCGGGATGTTTGCAGACTTGCAGGGTCCAAAAGCTGTTGCAGAAGCTTTTGCTACCCGGGGGGGGGGCCATCAGGGGTGATTCCTGGCCGATGGGCGGGGGATATTTGAAATGAGGGTCTCGACTAAAGAAAGCGGGTGAGGGGGGAAGGGGTCTCATAGGGAAGGAGGGCCCAAAATTAGTCCAATCATTGAACACGAGATGGTAATCTCTGGGGGGGTCCTGTTCCGCTCTGGTCGGGTGGTCCCTTACCTTCCAATGCAAATAGGAAATGTATACAAGTAGATCGGCGGAGGGAACTTCGCAGGCTCGGTACCTTTGACATTTGCCACATCTCCAAATGCAGCTTATGCCAATAAGACAGACGCTGGGCCTGGTTTCCACCACGTGACACTCCCCACTCATAGAATGGAGCCATCAAACAGTAATAAGAAGGACGCTTGGCCTGGTTTCCCGCAAGTGACACTCCCCACTAATAGAATGGAGCCATCAAACAGTGGGGACACTCCCCCACCCGGAGGCTGCTTGCATCACTTTCTAGCTGTTTGGTTGAGTGTATGCCTCCTGATCTTGAGGTCGCGAGCTCCATCCTTGTGATCGGCTCGTGGAAGTCTATTTCATGGGGCCCTGATGGCGTTTCATCAAAAAGAGACGAAAAAAGAACCGAAGTAACCCATAGTCTGAAATTTCAAAATTTGGAAGTAAAGAAGTTGAAACTTTAAAGTTCAAAATCAGAGTCCCTTAAACCACCAGTACTTTCTTTTTTTCTTTCTATATTCTTTGTGTTAGCCAGACCCCCACTGGCGGCCCCAACCCTATACCCTTAACATTAGGGGCAAGGGGCAACATGAAATCTCCCCTTCACAGTGAGAGGAAACTATGCTTGCAGGGGTCCCTTCTAGATAGCCTTAGGAGTAGGTAGTGAAAGGCAAAAACCACCAGCACTTGGCCCAGGCCGCCCAGCTATTCAGCCGCGGGAAAATTAGAGTATTCTAGTCGGACGAATTTGGGCGCTTGTGTAGTGGCCCGTACGTTTCCTAAAATTGTGGCTTGTTAATGGGCCCGACTTTAGGAAGTACTGGTGGTTTAAACCCACCAGTACCCTGGCCATATGTCGGCCGCAGGAAAAAAATAAAGCAGAATAGTTTCCACTTGAATGAATTTGGGCGCTCCAGTCCAGGCCAGTTCATCCAGGCGTGTCGTGGCTGGTATACAGCCACTGCTTTCGGAGGCACTGGTGGTTTAAAGCAACCGGGAACAGCAGATTCAACACTCCTTGGATTCATCGGTTTTCAGGCATTCTGCCTGTGCAAACTGAGAGGGGTCGAACAAAGGAAAAAAGGAGTCTTGTTTAATGCTCGGCAGCAAGGACGTAGACATGAGACTAGGAAGGATGTCTAGTGTTCAGACTCTTTTTTCAGAGATGAATTAGGCGGCGACTGGTTTCACTCTGCGACCGGTTTCAGTCTGCTAATTAGGGTTTATTCTGTTATGATTTTTGGTTCAGGGTTTGTTTGTACCGTTGATTTGGTTTAGGGTTTATTTGTACCGTTGATTTGGTTTAGGGTTTATTTGTACCGTTGATTTGTAGGAAGGGGAGGGGCCTGAAACAGAGTAAGGGCTAAGCTGACAGTCGATCCCCTTCTCTAGGGAGTAAGCAATCCTGTCCGAGGTTCGCCTGGCCATAATGAGGGGAAGCGTGTGGAGTGGCATACCTTGTATTCTTCTAACGTGCTCCTCGAGAAGGAACCAGACTGATGCTCCCCAGAATGGATATCAATCAGGCCCGTAGGGACCCATTGAACAAAAAAACAAAGGGGAAACGACGCAGGAGTCACAAAAATGACTTATAATTGCACTATGGGCCAAGATACAGTTTGCAATTGCAGTTCGGGCAATGTATACAGCCCAGCTTTCTGCGCAGGTAGGATCCCCGAAGTGCAATTGCAAACTGTATCTTGCCCCACAGTGCAATTATTATAACTCGTTTTTGTGACCCTACTGAAGTTACCCCCAAAAACAAAGAACAATTTCAAAGTCACAACTGGTTCTTTTCAATCGACAGACTTAACAGAGTCAACGGACACAGATGTGCGTAGCACCACTTCCATTGCCACCAGCACCTTCACCTCCGCCCTTCTAAGATCACCTTCAGCCTGCCCTGTTGCTATCATTATCATGCGACCAACATCAATTCCTCTCCTCCTCTTCCTCCTCCTGTACAATCTAACTGTAACCAACATCGCCATCGCCATCATATCATTATCGGCAATTTGGCATCATATTATCATCATCATATCACCATCATCATCATCATCATCATCATCATCATCATCATAATCTCATCATTTCCATAGAGAGATGAGTGTCCCACTGTCCCTAGTATAGAGCATAGGCACACATCCCTTCTACTCCCATCACTGATCGTAGCCATCGTCGCTGTCATCCGCATGCTCTCGTCCCCAGTAGTTATAAGAATCGTACAAGATTGTCTTCTGTCTTTGTTAGATTCCTCTTCTTTCGTCGTCTTCTGAGCACCCCCAGTAGTTGCCCTCCCTGAAAAATCGGTGGCCCTCCCCAGTGGTGGCCGGCCCCTCCCTCACCGCCATCCCCGTGGTCGACGGCCCATCCCCTACCACCTAGTACTAACTGCGGGCCCAATCCAGCTGTAGTCGCATCTTCCCTCATGACGTCCCCAACTTGTTGTACTAGCGGTAACTTCCCGTAGTGGTTGTACTGACTTCTCGGTCTGGTTGCAGATCAATGCCTATATTCAGGTCCCCTTTCAAAGGGGAAAATAAAAGGAAAGGGTGGGGTACAGTTGGATCTCTTATTGCGTCCCTTGTTGACTCGGCGGAAATTGATCGCCCAGTGAGCTGGGTTCGAACAGTCTCCCGGGAGCCTGGCAGGCCACATGGCATGTGGCCTGCTTTTGGCCTTAGTTGATTTAGTTGATAAGCTTTGGCTTGAGAACCCATGCTGTTCACAGTTGGCACTGGACTGACTGGAGGAGTTTCCCTTGTCTCAGCATGCTGAACGAATAGTCGAAGAAACCATATGCTGAGGAGGGTTATTTGAAGAGCTGGGCGGAAACAAGCGACAAGAGTTGTGCAATTCGCATTTCGGTCTTGGACTGCAAAGACTTATGCACACTGCAGCACTAGTAAAGGGGACCACGCATAGTGAGAATGAGGTAAAAGACACACACATTGTCAATAGGTTCACCTTTGAAGGCTAGAGTTTCAGTACTCATGCTTGAATTATAGCTCAAGTTATATGAAGAATCAATTCTCATTCCTGTTCAGTGGCATAAATGACTGTGACTCAAACATTGTCCCCAACCCGCTCAACAGTTCAAGAGGAATTGAGGAATGGGAAGGACATGAAATTGTTGGAGCACGGGTTGCGGACAGAGCATGTGGTATATCCTAGTACCGGGCAAGGAGCAATCAATGATGTTGGTTCACTTGTAGACCTAG
>BFEA01000839.1:52454-63630 GCA_003427395.1 Chara braunii | reverse complement strand
GCGTTGTGTTTGGGGAAGGACGGTAGGGAGGCAGATCTGTCATTCTCCTGTGACATTATGTAACAGCAGTAAGTTAGTAATTAAAAAAAAAAAAAAGAAGAAAAAAAAAGAAAATCAACGTACACAGAATGATGACGGTATGATACATATTAGTATATTACATTCATTCTATAATTATCCCATCACATCTTTTCAACTGAAATGCTCTTTTTTTTCAGAAGATGCAACTGTTGGGGATGAGGTTGGGGCGTGCAGGAAGAGCAACGGGAAGTCTATTAGACGGCCTGATTATTTTCTTGTGACAATTTGATTCGCACGTGGCATCATCCTGTGAGCTTTCTTTCAGCGACGGAATCTTGAAAAGCCAGGACGAAGATGCTAACTTCTACCCAGGCTTTATTGCCAAGGCTGTCATCTCTGCACCTGGACCATGCGATTGGTCACATTGGGGGTTATGATGATATGGCTTACTACGGTGTTCAGCCGAATAGAACACACGGTTCTTATCACTGCATCTGGACTGGAAGTTGCCCCGATACGGCTATTATAATATATGTACGCTCTATTCGGGTCGAAACGGTGGTAAGACTTGTTAGGGCTCACTCATATCTAAAGGTGCATAGCTTTCCAGACAGGTGATAGAAACGTGCCACGTTTATCGGTGAAGTGTTTGCAACTTTGCATGAATTAACTATTAAATATTTATGTAATATTTTATTATTTTTATTATTTTTGTATTATAAGGCTAATATAAGCAGTATTTAGTATCTTCTTACTTTGTAGTAGTAAGTTTGTGGTAGTAAGTTTACAACTTTATAATAAATTAAATTAATAAATTATAACTGCTGTTGCAATCAGCACGCACAGCAGATGCAATAGCAGCAGGAGCATAGGGAGATGGAACAAGCAAGGAAGCCCTCGATGACATCCAGTCTTTTGTTGGTTTTGTTCCTTTTTTTTTTTTTTTTCTTTTTTGAATTCCTCCTCCCCTCTCTGCCTTTCCCCTTAATTTTGCTAGGCATTGTCCATCATGGTGGTTTTTTTTTTTTCCCTTCGTTTTTTGCTTTTTTTTTCTCTCCGTCTGCGTGAGGGGAATATGCAATCGTGTACCCTTCTTTTGTTCATTTCATGTTCTCCCTCTTCGCTCTCTGATAGCGTAATAATGGGTGTTCTCCAGGGTAGCCAGGACTAGGTCACATAAGTTAATTTCGCCACGAGCCCCGTCTTAGAAGGCACCAGGATGCTGGCAATGTTAAGGTACAGATGATGCACCTGCAAGGTCTTGCCATGTCCAAACTTACATGGTTGATTTCTGCGCTTCCCTCAATTTGAGTGATGTAGACAATTTTGGCACAGGAGAAAGAGAGAGTAAGAGTTGGATGGGTTTGGTACATTCTATAGACTTGCGCATTGGGCTATTTGCCGGCGTGCCCCAAAACCAGGCCTGGCATTTCAAACACAGGAAGCCATGTTTTCCCCTGCAGCCGTTTTGGCAAACGTTTCAGATGGAGTGGCATCTACAGAAGAAAAGGGGGAAGCCTTGAGGCTTGGAGCAGATATCCCAGAGGCTACCGGGTAGGTTGCATTGGCGCATACTCCTGCTCGTACCAGCCTACCTTCGGTTTGCAACTGGTGCTGCAGATGGGTAGGCATATTGGCAGTTGAATCGCCAACAGGTCGAGACGCACAAGCTGCCCAGGTTTACCCGGGGGGGGGGTTCAGGCAGCAAGCCCTTTCTTCGGACATGTCCCGGAGGTAGAATGTCCACACCTACCATGACTCTGGCATCCACTGCTCCCCTTCTACAGGGGCCTGGTGGCAGTGCTAGGTGCGCTCGACCCGAGGGACAGTGTACTAAGGGGTGTTGCTGTCATTTTGGGAGCTTGTGCTTTCCGGGGATGACCTGCAATTGCTACAGCGTAGCCTCCATTTACTGAATTCAAAAAAAAAACTTTTACGCGATTATTGTCACTTCACCATATTTGTGTTAATTCAATCCAATCTAGTTTATTTTTGCATATCCTTTTTATTTGTTTAGGCAAAATCATTTTTGGTTCACCAAACACTTAGCACAACTACTAGCAGCGACTATTGCAGATATGCACAGGGTAAAACACAGGCTCTCACACAACATTGTACCTAGCACACAATGGTCAACCACAATGGATAGACGCCGATGGGGACATACTCCTGCAGCCTGCTAGCTATATACTGTTCGCACGGGAAGCTGTACTACTGCACTGTAAAATACAGCTTATTTGACATACACTACTGACTAAGGTAAATAAGGATAAGTGGTGTAAGCCTGAAAGGTAAATAACTTATTTGCCTTGAAGGTAAATAACTTATTTACCTTAAAGGATAAAGTGGTGTAATGTAAATATTAAGGAAAGTGGTGTAAGGTAAATCTCTGGTTTTTGGCCATTTTGTTTGAATTTTTTGCCATTTAGCACTAGCCGCGGTAAACAAGAATGTCCAAGGCCACAAATTTGCCATTTAGCACTAGCTGATTTTGAATCTTTGCCATTTAGCACTAGCTGTTTTTGAATCTTTGCCATTTAGCACTAGCTGTTTTTGAATCTTTGCCATTTAGCACTAGTTGTTTTTGAATCTTTGCCATTTAGCACTAGTTGTGGTAAACAAGAATGTCCAAGGTCCACAAATTTGCCATTTCGCATTAGCTGCGGCTGTTTAGCACTATAGAGAGTTGGTCCATTGGTATGGTACCTTGACAATTTTGTGGCCTTGCACATTCTTGTGACCGAGCTCATATGTAATCCATATTTTCTTTCGTTCTCAATTTCGTACGTTGGAGTCGCATCTGGCGACGAAGTATCTTCTGTACACTGAACTGCGGTGACTAATAATGATAACAATATGGTCAAGTGCGCGATCCATTGAGAGAAGGACAGAGAATTGCCGCAGATCTTGGGAAAGATCACCAGGATTACAAATCTTCCAATAACTAGGCAATCTTCATCTACCCAAGCTTCTGCCGAAACTTCTATTGAAACTTCTTCCGAAACTTTCACCTCACGATTGCGAAAGAAAGGGTGGAGGAGATCACATTGGATAGAGTCCGACTCGATGTGGAGTTGAGGACGAGGAATGTGCGATTGAGAGGGGACTCTATAGGTTGGAGAAAAGTGTTGAGAAGCTTACAAAACTAGTGGAAGCCATCGGGACAGCGCATATGGAACAAAGCAAGGAGACCCCAAAGGTCACTTGGGTGGATGAAGGGGAGGAGGAGGAAAAGTTATATTTGAATCATCCGATGATATTGATGGTAGATAAGCCACTACCGCATCGCAAGGGAAATGACTCCTTCAAGACTACAAAAAACATTAACGGAGAAAGGATGGCAATCGCTAGATCAGAAGAGGAACTATATAGCACGAACGATGATATAAATGGCATGAAGCCCTGTAGCACTTACAGCACAAGATAGCTATCCTGAAGACGGACAATGAAGCGTCTAATGACAATCAAGATACGTAGTGAAAAAATCAACATCCGATCACGGATAACATCACAGTTCAATCCTCCTTTGCAAACAGCGATGAAGACAACATCGATCAGTAATAAAATACAAGCACGAAAATCAGGCGTGGCATCTAAGAAGATCGGGAGAAAGTAATGAAAAAAATTGTATTCCCATATTGAGCAGTTTCGCTAGAGACATCACATCGTCTGAATATCAAACAACTAGAAGTTGCACATTATATCTAAGTGTATAAAAAGGTAAGAGCGGCCACAAGGAAAAGGAGGAAAGGAAGACATAGGAAGGATTTTAAGTTCTTAGCTCTTGCCACTCATATCAAAAGAAAAAGGATTTTTTTTTTTTACCCACCAGCTACTACAACGAAGAGTGGTGATAAGAGCATCCACTCCTATCTGTTTCGCCGGTGACTCCGATACACCTGCCGGAAAACGGGTCCAGGGTACCTGCAACTTGGAAATTTCAGAGTCAGATAAGGAAATAATTTACACTGAAGGAGAAATCTGGACTGGGAAATGAAAGTTAATAAAAGATGAGTAGGGGGTTTGTTGTCTACTTTGCTAATCGAAAGGAATGCCTCGATCAATGTTACGCACAAATTGAAAATAGAGCAATATTTATTCTAGAAACTAATATTCCCACAAGGACCCTAAGTACTACCGTCTTCCCCCGAACACAGCGCACCCTCATTTTGGCTGTATCTGGCCGTAAATATATCTTGTATGCATTCATTTTTAGGGTGCGTTATGTTCGGGGGAAGACGATAGCACTACATAAAACACCTTGGGTAAGAAGAGGAGCATACAAGAAATAAATGAAAGGTTGCAAAACGTACATTATATTATTATGTAATAAATGTAAGGTCATAAGAACCAAGGTAAGTAGAGAGGTTATTTGTGGAATAATTAAACTCTTGCCATAATGCAAGGCGTAAAGATGAGGGAACGTGTGATTGTATGGGTTATATTATTATATGTCATTTTGAGACGTGCTTTTTAGAAATTAAGGTCGGTAGACATTAATTCAAATTATACATTCCATAGTACATGTATTATGTACAACAATAAGAAGTTAAGAACCAAGAAAAGTAGAGGAATTATTTGTGCTTGCCATAAAGTATGCCATGGCATAAATCTGAGGTATCGTGCGTCTTGAGACAATTATAAAGGTGTTTCTTTTTATACATCAGAAGTGTGTTATTTTTGTCATGTCAAATGATGTGGTCCCGCAAAGAACTCGTCACAAGAGCAAGAATAATACTCGCAAAAAGCAAAGTGATTGGGGATGTTGGACTACCTTCGGGGAGATGTAATGAAGAATCTTGAAGATGCCAAATTCTTTTTGTGTGAATACTCTGAATAGGGAATTTCCAAAATCAATAGGCATATTGCTTTTCATGTAAGCAAAGTGGTTAATCATAACTCTATTTGAAGTTTGAACACGAGAAATACGTCTGACAAGGAAATTGGAGTACAAGAAGATGGTTAGGGACATGTTTTTGGATTCTGTATCGTTTTCAACAGCTTGTAGGTAGAATTGCTTCAGTGGACTAGGCAAAAGGTGTGTAGGTGTGAGCAGCTAGCGAATAGTTCCCCCCACATATTCATGTTGTCGAATGACTGTTTCCTGGTGTTCCATTGGCGAGGGACATGTTTTTGGGTTATGTATCGTATTCAATAACACATGAATGTGGAATTGCTTCGGTAGACTAGGCAAAAAGCGGTGATAAGCAACCGGACTGCCGCGCCCCAGACTAGATAAGGCTTTTGTGTCTTCACAAAAAAAAAAAAAAAAAAAAAAAAAAAAAGATGACTAGGTGTGACCGGCTATACCCCACGCATATTCATGTTGTTGAAAAACAGTTGAATGACTGTTTCCTGGTGTTCCATCGGCACACGATCACAATTTGCAATACCTGTTCATTAAAAAAAAAAAAAAGACGTAGACTTTTACGAGTCAGTCGTTCAGCTTGTTCCGCGATTTTTCGAAACGTGGCATAATTTAATAAAATGAACTTCAAAATAATGATGAAGTAAACCAGCTGGCTGCGAGATGTGGCCTCGAAAGCAGAATGTGCTCAATGGATGTCCAAATGAAATAGAGCAATGAAAATTTGACATGGGCTTATACTTTGATTGGTTGGGTAATTTGGGTTGCACCATAAGAAAATGGTTGAGGTATATTTGAGCTGGAAGACTAAGAATGGAAGCAGCAAACGATGATGCATGCGAACACCAGAAAAGAATTTTTTGACCGGAACATAATGAATAACTGTTCGATGACAACACTAGGAATCTCAATATCCTTCACACTCTCTCTTCACTTCAAACGTGAGTGTTTTTTTTCGCTCTCCTCTACCTAGACCCTTCGAACCTGCATTTATTTACTCACACCTGCCCTCGTCCCTGTAATTTTTTTTTTCGCGTGTTAACCCAGCCTAGCTGAGTTTGTTTCAAAGTTTTGCTCCTTCACCGGAGCTGCCTAACACCAAAAAAAAAACCTCACTCGGACCTGATTTTTCCTTTTTCCTTCACTCTCTGACCCGCTGGCCTTGCAATTGCCTGCTCAGTGTACTCACACTTGCCCTCGCCCAAGCCTTTTCTGGCAGTGATTGCACACAGTCAGACCAAGAATCCCTAGTGTACGTACAGCCTAAGGTAAGGGTATATATTATATATACCCTCACTCCGACTTTCCTGAATGAATCTGGCCATGATTCTATTCATGTACAGCCAAAATATGCCCTAAGGCTACCATGTACCTGCATGTTATAACTGCTGCTCATTCATCACTTGCCTCCCTTTGCTTTTGGCCTGGGCACCCGTGCCCTCATAATAATCTAGTCGAGAGAAGAGGCATAAAAAGAGGAAGGGAGAGTATGGGAGAGAGATGGAGTTCCTAAAAAAGATTACATTAACAAGCATCTTCTCCAGCCTACAAAAGCCACTATTTCCTGTCCACCATGCAGATCCATATGGCTTCTTTGTGGTTTAAAGCACCAGTACCTTGCCCAGCCTTTGAAGCTGAGCCTGAAAATGCCCTGCGCACCAGAAAAAAAATGAACAGGCACGGGCCTCATTTTGGCTGGCGCCGCCAGCCATTTCGCTCTGGTACCCCGACCCTGAAAGATGTGGCCACATACGGCCGCACATTTGTTTTCACGGGGGAAAGGTACTGGCGGTTTAAAATGAGGACTCGGCAACATGTTTGCTTGTTTGTTTGTTTTATTTTTATTTCTTTATTTTTTTTATTTTTTTTAAGACCTTGTGAGAGAGTGAGTAAGGAGAGTGATACAAGCATCTCCCATCCTTACTAAGGGCGAGATCCCATGGGAAAATTCAAAAATGATTGGAAAAAGTGTCTGAATCTGGACGTGTTTGAGGAGAGGTGCAAAAAACTGTGATTGATCTGCCTTTCTGCATTTCTGTGTGGAACACGTCCAGATTCAGACAATTATTCCAATCGAGAAAAACTGTGATTGATCTGCCTTTCTGCATTTCTGTGTGGAACACGTCCAGATTCAGACAATTATTCCAATCGAGAAAAACTGTGATTGATCTGCCTTTTTGCCGACAATGGTTGTCGACAGCCCAAACCTCTCTCCACCTCTCTCTCTCTCTCTCTCTCTCTCTCTCTCTCTCTCTCTCTCTCTCTCTCTCTCTCTCTCTCTCTCTCTCTCTCTCTCTCTGTGTGTGTGTCTGTGTGCACATGCGTTGTCTGCATGTCTCCGATTGTGTCTCCGATTGTGTCAGTTCAGCGTAGTGTTTCGTTGCGCCTTTTCCAAGTCCTCTGCATTTCCCGATGGAACATCTCCACGAGGGTTGTGGAATACCCTTCAGGGAAACAGAAAAATTGCCATCTCAGGGGGGTAGCAGTCGACGAGTGGGCTCTGCAGTAAGCAGAATGGCCACGGTTTGATGTGTTCTTGACTGTTTTCTATTGCCACCACTCCAGAGTCCTGACCAACTCTCCTGAAGGATAATGGATAGGATGCAGCCGGAATTGAATACAGCTCAACACTATCACATCGATTGTGCTCTGTGAAAGAGGAGCTGGAGCGTCTGCATCCTCTGGTCCTTCCAGAAGCCTGCAGTTGCTCACAGCTTCTCACTTTAGTGCATGATGATGGCCTGCTGGCTTTCAAGGAAGGTAGTCGACCAGTCAGTCAATTCCACTCAAGTGGGAGAGAGAAAGCGAAAAATAGAAATGCCTCAGGGTGTCTGACAGACTAAGCTTTGGAGCTGCTCAGGGCAGCCTAATGTCTTTTTTTTTTTTTTTTTTTTTTTTTTTTTTTTTTGAAAGACTCTGTAGGCCATAGTAGGCAGGGTGGTATGAGCAGCCCTCCCTATTATGGTCTACATGGGTCGAAAATGGGTCCAGCGTCCCTCTTACAATAAGGAATAAATGTCGTTCGCCAATTATATGCGAAAATTGAGGGACGAACTGTCAGGGAGGGGGCATAAGTGCACAGGTTGCAGTGCAGTCGTGCATACCTGTTCTAGTGTGCATGGCATACCTGTTCTAGTGTGCATGGCATACCTGTTCTAGTGTGCATGTTCTATGGAGGCATCGTGAAACACATGTTCTAGATGTCTCACACTTACAGTACTGCAAATGCTGGTCTGTTGCAGTTTCTAGTTCAAACAAAAAGGGAGTGGGAGAATTGAAAACGATCGAAATTCTATGATAGCTTGAAGCAAAGAGTGTTCCTGTTGGACAGATAAGAAGGCGATGCAGAGTTGTCCTTTTTCCAGTGTGTGTGTGTGTGTGTGTGTGTGTGTGTGTGTGTGTGTGATACTGTGTGCATTTGCATGGGTAGAAGCCAAAAGGAATGATGGTAATCATTGGAAGCAAGGCATGCAGTTAGGGCTTAGGGCCACTGCTACAAATGATTATTTTGATGCACATTCGACTACCATAGTCCCACCGTCTTCCCCCGAAAACAACGCACCCTCATCATGAATGTATGTAAGCTGTCTTTCCGGCCTGATACTGTCATGTTGAGGGTGCCTTATGTTCAGTGGAAGATGGAAGTGTCGGTCACCCTTATTCATGCCGGAGGGGAGAGGAAAGAGTCATGAGATGGACAGACGGACAGAGCACTAGGTGATCCGGAAAAAAAAGGATTATGCGCATATCGCCTTTTCACATAGGAATCAGGAACCAACAAGAAAGGGATGCGATACGAGCAGAAATTGTCTGAAAATGGTTTAAGAAAGGAAAGAACTGGCTGTCGAGACGACAAAGGAATCATTGACAAGAAGATGGGTGAGAGCGGGGAACAGAAAGATTTCGGGGCTCTAAGAATAGGAATCTAAGCATTTCAGATCAGGGAGATGAATAGTTCTCACATCTCTTGTGAAACTTGTGGTGTTTTCAATCAAGGAAACAATGTTCATGTAGAACACAAACAGGTATACCGATGACAAATTAACAACTTAACAGGGAAATAGGGGAAAAGAAAAAAAAAAGACACTACAAGGAATGGAAGTTTCACAAGTTGAAATCACTGACCATTAATGTTGTTGCAGAGACCATAGGAGGTGGTGGGAGGACAACAACAACATTAATTGCCAGAGATTCTCATAATGAATAAGCATGAACCTGGAGTTCATTTGGATCCGGTTCGTGCTAGTGTAGCTATAAGGGAGACAACGCTGGGGGGAGGTTCTGCGAGTCCACAATGCAGCAAGTGGCCGGTGAGATAAGTGGGGAAAAAAAAGACAGAAAACTGGTCTGTCATTATGTTGGCCAGGCTGATGGTAGTATAGCCATGTGTATGGCACCATCAAAAGCGGAGTAGGAGGACAACGACAAAAGATCTGCATGCTACCATGTGGTACCTGTTGCTCCCGATGCCACGCACCTTGGCCTGTGGGATTACTGTGTGTAGGTATATGAGTTGTTTACCTTCAACAGGTGTCAGCTTTCTGGTTGGCCACAAGGGCACTGCTGCTTAATGCCAGTAGGAGTTAAAGGATAGCTGAGGGGCTTTTAAATCACCGGTACCTTTCACACGCCATTTGACGCAAAGGCTTCTGACAGGTTGGGATTCTGGGCACTTGGTATACCACCAAGATCTTTTCGATGAACTGTCTGTGCAACTGGACACAAAATGGCTGGCGGGACCAGCCAATAGGGGAAAAGGAAAAGCACCTGCACTGGTTCGCTTTTTTTGGCATGCAATGCCACGCACGGGAAATCCTTGTCGGGAAAAAAAAGGCTCGGAGTGGTTTAAGAAGGGGGCATCTGCAGTGAAGTGCCAAAAGTTCCCCAAAACCCATGCCTGTGGGAGTTGCAGGATAGCTGAGTGCCTTTTAAGAAGGGGACATATGCGGTTCAGCTTGCTCATTGTTGGACCAATAGCCCTTCCCTGCCGTCACGGTTCTTCCAGGTAAGCTACCTTGAAGTTCTACTTGTGTTGCTCCTCCTTGTGTGTGTGTCTGTGTGCCATGTTGGAACCCTGTAGGCCTGTTTCGCAGGCCATGCCGGGCTGACCATGGGCCAACCCCTTTACTTTTTTCTGGGGCTTGCAGCCCTTGCCCATGACCAGGCACACACAGACTTCGATGCTCCATTTTTTTTTCATTTTCATTTTCTTGTTGCTTGCTGTGGGTGTGCACTCTTTTTTATTCTGCATTCATATTTGATGGCATTCCAGACTACTTGGCGCAGCTACTGGCAAAATGCTCGGTCTTTGCGTTAGCCGGACCACCACCTGACTACCGCTGTTGGGGCAGGGGGCAACATGATTTACATCGTTTGGGAGGCCCTATGCTTGCAGGGGTCCCCTCTATATAGTCTTAGGACTAGTGGTAGGAAGGTAGTGAAAGGCAAAAAGAATTTGAGAGAAGAACAGTGTAGTAACTGTAGTTTCAAAAAAAAAAGGTGGCCGGTCATGCAGGCCTCAGTCTGGGAGTTGGGCCTACATGATATTGGTTGTTGCCTGCCACATACCACGGACACTTCTCATCCGCTCACGTGTAGTTGGGCCGGCTGCTGGTTGGCACCCTGGCGCTGGCCAGTAGTGAGTAGGTGGTGCAGGTGAGAGGTTTGCCAGGAGAGCACCACGGTGGCAATAGCTGCTCAAGGTTGACTTTATGAGATCTGTGACTCCAGCTAAGCTCTTCACGTCGGAATTTAGACACTCTCTCACCAGTCAATTTGTTCCACTACTCTGCATGTGTGTATGAGTGATCGAGCAAGAGTTACTTTCTGGTGGACTACCGACGTACAGAGATCCAGAAGGACTTTCCAGGTGCGATCAGTCAACATTCTGTTGAAAGACTGACATGATGCTGGAGGTGTGATTTAGTGGAAGCACTGAGCTGACTAATTGGCTGTGGATTGAGCTGCTCTCCTCCTCCTCCATTTCTCTTACTTCTCCTGTCTTCTTTCACATCATCTGTGGATGATTTGCCAAGGAGGAGTTTGTGCATACATTTCTCTTCCCCTCCTGGTTTCCATCATGAGCGTGTGCTGACTTGCATCGGTCTGACCCTGCTTCACTAGTGCATTGTCATTCTCTTCCACTATCACTGTTGCTCTTGCCCTCACTAGATAGACCTTTGGTTCATGCGTCCCCAGCTGTCCTCCCTCAGTTATGTGTGTGTGTGTAAGGAGGGGGGGGGAGGTTGTGCGTGTGTGTGTGTGTGTGTGTGTGTGTGTGTGTGTGTG
>BFEA01000839.1:31363-52446 GCA_003427395.1 Chara braunii | reverse complement strand
TGTGTGTGTGTGTATGTGTGTGTGTGTGAGAGAGAGAGAGAGAGAGAGAGAGAGAGAGAGAGAGAGAGAGAGAGAGAGATTTATGGGGGAAGAGAGGTCCATGCATCAAGTTCAGCACATGTCAATATCAACACTCGAGTGTGTCTCTCGCCATGTCACGCACACACACACACACACACACACACACACACACACACACACACACACACACAGAGAGAGAGAGGCCCAAGGGCTGTAATTGTATACATAAGGCACCTCTGCTTTCTTAGAGGGAATAAGATGAAGTCCTATCCACCGTGAGATCCGCGGCGTGCTCTACCAGGCTCTTCCCTTCTGGTGGCCAAAATAATACTATATTTTAATTCTTCCTGGATTTGGTATTATCAGTCGTGTGGTTTCTAATTTTTCCAGAAGCCTGTGTTTCAGATGGCATAAATAAGTCTAGTGGGTAGTTGTTAATAAATGCATCCTTTATTTATCTTTGAAAGGTAGTTGTTGATAAATGCATCTTTTATTTATCTTTGAAAGGTTCATTGTCTCGAGTCCTGGTCTTAGTGTCCCATTTGTTCCCAGTCCCTAAGTCCCAGTTGGTCCCAGTCCCTCCGGTTCTGGTAGATCCCAGTCCCTCGGTTCCTAGAGGTCTGTAGGAGTCGGGTAGGGTTCGATAGTCGAAGGAGTCGTAGGTCAGTAGAAGTAAGGACGGTACCCACAAAGTCCCAAGTCCAATTATGCAGCAGCATCCTGGGAAAGTCCGGTGACTTCCGGAACTACGAATTGCAATGGACAGGCGGCGGGTCCAATAGTCGAAGGAGTCGTTGATTAGTAGAAGTCAGGCCGGTACCTGCAAAGTCCCAAAGTCCAACTATGCAGCAGCATCCTGGGAAAAAGTCAGGTGACTTCCGGAACTAGCAATTGCAGCGGACAGGCCGCAGAGGCCGTTACCTGTCTAAAGCAGATAAAGGAACACCAAGTACTGCTATTTATAGATGCTACAGTACCTGTTCAGGTTACTTGCCATTTCGCATGATGCGGAAGTTGTGCTGTAGTGCTTGTGCGACACAACGAGTCGGACAGTCAAGGCGATTGAGGGAGAAGGAGGGTGATCAGCGCCATAGCTAGGGTTGTGGGGAAGGAAGATGGCGTTCGTAGTTGTAGAGCTAGGCAGGAGAGAGAGCGAGTGAGTGAGGAGGCGAATGTATTCAGGGAGAGAGAGAGTGGGCAATCCAATGTTGGAGTGTGAGAGAGAAAAGGAGAGACACAGCGAGTAGTGAGGTTGAGCTTCTGAAACGAGAGAGAGAGAGAGAGAGAGAGAGAGAGAGAGAGAGAGTTTAGGGAATGTTCAGAGAGAAAGGGAGAGGAGTAGCGAGATTACCTGTGTCATGGTCGGCCATAGCGGCCATAACGGCTGGTATAATGAGTTCGAATTCTGTTTAGTACCAAGTATTTGAAGTATCGGCATCTCAGTGTGGGCTCTACTTGCAATTTCTTTGTAGTATTATGGTAACCGCGGACACGAACATCAGACCGATCCAAACAGAAAACCAGACATACGTCTGGATAGATCAATATATCCAGACAGTACTGGACCCGGACTGTCCAAATGGGGGGACCCAAAAAATGTTCGGATTGGAATTAAATTTCTTTTAAAAGGACACTTAGGACAGAGGAAAAACACTGCAGACCAAGCACACTTGAGATGCGAACTGTAGGTAACAACACTTACCTTGTTAGAGGTACACACTGCCACATAGTACACAGTGTTACGCACGCATGGAGGTAACAACACGTCACCTGCCTATCACTGCTCAGAACTTAACAGCTTCATACTGTGAAAGTCGTCCAAAAAGGCTCACAAAGCACTTCAAATCAGTTCATGACAGACCAGCTCTTGGCGGGATCTGTTGGCATTCGGTAGGCCGTGAAACGGCCGAAAAAATAGCAGGCCTATTTTGGGGGGGCGGCCGAGGACCCAAAAAAAGTCCAAGGTGGCTGATTTTTTGTTTTCGGATTTCCTTTTTTGGGGCCCCAATCCTGACCTACCGGAACGGCCTCTGGACCTAGACAGTCGGACCATCTGGATCCCGGTCCAGACGTTTGGGCAGTTACCATGGTTTGGATGAATGTCTTGTGGGTTCTCTGTCTGATGCAAGTTGGGAATCTGGGATGAAATCGATTTGGTTCATTGCACTGGTATTACAGTAATTTTCCGTTACACGCAAGATGAAGAGTGACGTCGACATTGACTGAGGTCGGCAGGAGGCGAATTTGGGTCGACTGCCAGGAGGGGCGGGTCGGTGGGAGAAGAGGCAAAGGAAGTGGGTATTGACGAGGAGCATGTACCTGCAGGAGTAGCAAGTGGCGAGGAGCGTCAACAAGCGAAAACTTGTAGGAAGTGTTTCGTCCCCCTGACCTTGTCCTTTGTGATTTGCTGTGTTTTGAATGTGGCGGTACTTTCCTTGGATGCATATGCTGCTGATCATGGATTATAACTTGACTCCGCTCGTGAGCCCGTTGAGTCCCCATTTTGAGTCTCTTGAGTTTGTTGAGTATGCTTTTGAGTCACTTGAGTCTGTCTAGGTTAGGGTAGAGGTTTGGCAGCTGGACAGTGACCACGTAAAGTAGGAAGCACGGGCATGAGCGGCGGGCGCACGTAAAACAACCTTGCTAGCCCAATGACCGGTATTGACAGGCGTGCGATCGTGCGACAGAGTGAGGGGTCTTTAAGTATTGTTGGAGACCGTAATTTATCCAGTGACTCGCACCATCCTGATTGGGGTGTAAAAAGAATTCCTGAGGACAATTGCTGCCAGTCCTTAAATCGTTGGTCGGCTCATTCTTGTTCGGAATCCGTAGTGACAGTCAAGAACGGGCAGTAGAAAACAGTCAAGCCTTAGTGACAGGAGTAAGTGTTGAGGTAAGGTCGAAGTGGTGAGGAGGTGGAGTAGGATACTGACATGTTCCACTGTCAATTACAATGGACAACTACCCAATGTTTGCTTCCCTGGCTCTATCCATGATTTGGTAGCCCCTGCTGAAGATGATCTTCTCGATAGGCTTCCGTAGGACCTGCCACATGCATACGATGGACCTGAAGGGGGGGAAACATGTCCTAACACCAAGGGATTCAGTGTATGCCTCAGCGATCAGGGTGGGGGCTCCTCTTCCTGACTGATCAACAGAATCAAGCGATCAGGAGCAACAGATGTGGAGTTGAAGAAAGAAGAAAGAAAAAAATTGAAACAAAAAGAAAAAAGAAAAGAAAGAAAAAAAGTACAAATTTCTGAAGAAAAGAAAAAGAAAACAAGAAAAAATAAAGAATAAAATAAAAGAATATGTTGAACCTTGTAGTGACAGTGGCAATTGGTTTATCTGTGGGATGTGTCATTTGCTTTCTTCCCTTGTCTTTTCTTTGATTGGATCCCTTTCTCTTTCTCTTGCCTCTGTGAGGTCTGGTTTCCTCCTCCTTTTTCTTACCTCTTTGCATTTTGGCTGCGTGCAAGTGGGTCCTTGTGACACACGGGGATGGGGGCAGCCAGCGCTCAACCTGTCATCCACGTGGCTGGCCTCATACGTAAGAGGTGATGAACAGGTGGGGCTTTCCTTCCTTCCTTCTTTTCCTTTCCTTGTTTTGCTTTTTTTGAATTTTTTTCGCCTCCTCGCTCTGATTCACAGTGTGACAATATATATATGTACGTTGACCATCTCTTCGAACTGTCGGAAAGCTGTGGTTGTGTCTTAATCGATTGGAGTGCCCCCCCATGGTCAGACCTAGCTAAGAACTGTCTACCATCATACCATGAAGATAGAGCATCCAACATTTAGAAGCAGCGAACAGAGCATACAACTCCCTCACATAGGATGATCCATTTATCTTCCCTGATGGCATCATGTACATCCCGTACACCTTTGCTTGCGTTGCACGGACATTGATGAGAGCAATTTTCATGGCAACCATGATGTTTCCTTGCATCAGCAAACTGTCCACACAGTCTTCTATGTTGGGGACCACTTGTCTGCGCCTGTGCCGCAGCAAGGCAACGAGTCAACACTTAGCGACCTTCTCCTCAGCAGGGCTATAGAGATTTTGTTATATACTCGGCTGCAGGCGTCATCCTAAGATTGCCTGCTTCTGCATCTGGGCAGTCTGTTGCGCAAGGCGCGAGGTTGCACCAAATCCCCTTCTGAAACATTGGCAGAAGACATGCGTACCATACCGATTATTTAATAACTCGTTATAGTATTGTAGTTTTACGCGGCAGTACGAATGTCATTTTGATCTGGAATGGATTGTGCGGATGTTTTTTCATGCAGGGGTGGTAGAAAAGCAGCAGTAGCGAGGCAAGAAGACAGCAGGCACTAGTTGTGCAAGGAGGGAGTGGAGGGCGGGAACCAGCCAATGCGGAATGTGGGTTTGCGATGGCCAGCAACGGGCAAAGGGAAAAGGGATTTGAACCCTCAACCTCCGCAGCAGTGTGCTCCGGTGCAAACAGCAGGGTTCAAAATGTTATTGAATCCTGGGGTGCCTTGTCAATGATCGTTGAGGCAAAGGAGGGAGGAGGACATGGACATGGATACGAACAGAAAGATGGAGAATATGAAAGGGAAGAGGACAAGAGACAATGTGGAAAGGAGGAGCAAGCAATAAGCAGGGATGGAGTGACTGCCAGTGATTCCAGTTCTTTCTCAAGGGATGTCTCTGGACTGAGCAAATATGCAGGCTCAGCATTTGCCTCATGCCCACAGCAGCAGCTTCATGCTTACAACACTGCTCAGCAGCATTTGCGGGTTGGGGATCTTTGCCACATCCATGAGGGATCCAATTCATGCCATGAACCAGTAACGGCGAAGGATGATCAGCCTACCCTAGACCGCATTTTGCTTAACCAACATGAGATGCATGCTAGCCAGCCACGATCACCACAGCCAAAGCGTTGCCGACGCGCAAGTGATCAGTCCTTGCCGGCGAGGAATGGGCCTGTGGCGACTGATTCCTTGACGACACAGGCTGGATTGGTGGAAGAGGGAAGGGCAGATGAAAGGGAAATTAGTAGAGGGAATGAGAGGAGGGAGGTGGGCCCAGAAACAACTGCGGTGGTGTCCATGGTGGAAGCGGTAGCAGGCAACAAAGACAACGGGTGGGATAACGGCAACGTGGGTTTTGTGAATGCTTGGGATGCTAAGCAAAGGATGAACTGCCCTAAGGCTGGTGAAGAGGAGATGGGCAAAGGAGCAACGAAGGACAATATTTATGAAAATAAAAGTGCAGCACGTGGTTCTGGATCAGGTAACAGAGATGAAAGCGATGCAGTAGACATGTCGACCGTTGACGACAAGGGCACTGGATATGGCGGGAGCAACGAGGTGCAGTGGACAGCAGAAATGACTGCTACTGTGGACGGCACTGCCACATCTGCCATCAGACCAGAAGTGGGACTGGTCTCCTGGAAAGGTCATGGAGACAGAAGTAAGGCCCTAACTCGTGCCAGCGCCCCGTGCCCTGCTGTGGGGAGCAAGCGTGCCTACATGAGAAGAGGTACAAACTCAGATATGCATGACAGATCCACGAAAAATTCTAAGTTCTTGAACGCAAAGGCCCAAAGGGGTAGGAAGGAGGGGAGTGCAAAGATGGCAGAACAGGTGGATCGCCGAAGGGCAGCAGCGGCGGCGGAGGGGGAGTCCGGGCAGGTTTCCTCAGGGTCGGGACTGGGCATGGGATCGGGGTTGAAACCAAATGGGAGAAAGGTCTGCACTGGTCGTGGAGGTGCTTGTTTGGCAGCATTACGTGTGCATGCAACAGGTGGTGGGTTGGGAATGGTGGTTGGTGTCAGCCTGCAGCAACTCTCAAGGTCGTCGCAGAGAAATGTGGGGTTGGCAACCAGGCACTTCGGACATGGGTCGCCAAATCGTACAGTCAAACAGACAAAGAAGAAACTGGCAGCGTCCTCATCACCACCACAGCCATTGGCAGCAGCCTCGGCACCAAAGAGGCAGGGTCTGAATAGCATTGAAGGTAAAAAAGGAGTTCGCAAGACGTCCTCGGTCAGGCAGGGATGGCGCCGGGAATCCGCTCAAAGGGTGCTGAAGAAAAGGATAGCGATGCAGGTAGGGAGAGAGGAGAAAAGACGTAGGGGCGGTGGTCTTCTGAGGAATCAGGTTGGGCATGGGCGTGAAAGCTCAAGTGGAGGCACCAGTCCAAGCCCGAATTTGAGTAAAAATTCGGATGATGATGATGATGAGGAGGAGGAGGACGAGGAGGACGAGGAGGACGAGGAGGAAGAATACAACGATGATGACAACTATGAGGAGGAGGACGAGGAAGATGAGGAGGAGGAGGAGGAAGAGGAGTGCCCTGGGAAGCGGCTTGCTTGGGCTGTGCGCAAGCGGAACAATCATGATAGCAGTGGGAAGGCTGAGGTGGCAACATCTGCGGAGCAACACCTGGATCGGCGAGACCTTGGTCGGGGGGGGTTGGTAAATGCCACTCATTGTGGTGAGAAGGTGGGCCGCAGGAACCGTGCTGAAGAACCTGTCGGAACGAAGCCTGGAAGTGCACGGGTTTGTGTGGAGTGCGGGACTATGAAAACTCCTCTGTGGCGCAACGGTCCTCGAGGACCAAAGGTGAGTACTTACTTCTGTTCTGTTCAACTGATTGCATTTGGGTTCGAACCTGGGTCTTCATTTCAACAGTTTGTAGTTTATGGGTGTACCAACTGACCTAGAGTATTTTACTATTTCTTCCTACTCCAGCCACTGATTTATGCATCCCACTTCCCTACTTATCAGACAAACCTATGCACACTCGCTCGCATTCATGGTGATCTCACAGTTGACCTCCACTCGCTCTCCGATGAGTTGCTCAACATTTGGCACCGCATGTTCAGTGCGCATCCATGCTTTCAAATGAGCGAGCTACGCTGAGTATTTTATGTTTGACACGAAGCCAGTGTTTTTTAAATGTGTTCTTTTTTCATCAGTTCACAGTTGTGTGTGTCTTGGTATCTGGAGAATTATGTGGTTATCGGAGACATTTGCATGCACATTTTTTTGCCCGACATTTCTGGATCACTGCCTTGCTCTTGGGATACCAGGGTGACAAAGACCCTGGAGGTAAATGTCGGTGTTATAGGCGCCGATGAGCTGAAGTCCCAAGATTAGAGATAATGCCCGTGCTCTACGGTCCCTGATCACGAAAGGAAAATGTTGAACTCACCTTTTAGTCCTGAATGACCCCAGTCTGGCTGAGAGAGCTGATCTCACTACTGTCTCGATGCAGTGAGGGCAGGCTTTTTTTTGTGGGAAAAAAAAAAAAGAGGGCAGGCTTTTTGAAGAACTGCGATTGGGAAAAAAAAAAAAAAAAAAAAAAAAAAGAACCTGCATTTTGCACAAGACATACAAACGTCCACCTTATTAAACCACCAGTACTTCCTAAAGTTGTGCCTGTTAACAAGCCACAATTATAGGAAACGTACCGGCCACTACAGGAGCGCCCAAATTCATCCGACTAGAAACGTTTCTGCTCTATTTTTTTCCCGCGGGCGATAGCTGGGCCAAGTACTGGTGGTTTAAGTGATAACTGCCATTTCGTGAAAAAATGATGCATTTTTTAAAAAAAATTTTACTTGCACGAAATTAAATGTCCCCTTTTTCCCTGTTTTTTTTATGTATTTTTTGAACCCATACCAGAGTAACAAAAATTAAACGTCCCAATTTTCCCAAATTTCCCAATTCTTTGAATACACCTAGAAATCACAAATACACTGCCCAGGCAAACTTGAGAATTGAAAATGTCATTCCAAAAAATTTGGATGAACAATGCGTTCGGGATCAAAGGGAAGATGATAGTAGCCATACCAAGTGAAGTGGTGAGGGAGAGTGAGCTAAAGGAGAGAGCCCTTTCTCCAAGGGGGATCATTTTGGCATCGATTCTTGTTCATTCATTAATTAGTAATTATTATTGTAATTCATTTCTAATAATCAAAAGGTGGAGGTGATCATGTGAGGAAGATGATGGTGGCGAGAAAAGAAGGGAGGCGGCATCGGTTCCAGCTTTTTCTTCTTCTTATACTACTACTACTACTACTACTACTACTACTACCACTACTACTACTACTACTACCACTACTACTACTACTACTACTACTACTACTACTACTACTGCTACTGCTACTACTACCACTTTGTCTGTCCTTCTGTCATTCTTCTACTTGAGTCGCGATTTACGACATTGTCCCAAACTTTTAGTTTTGGAACATGAAATGATGGACAGCATCATAGTAATTTGGTATAACAGCTTGACCTTACATGCTGGCAACAGGTGATCAAGCTCCTTAACCCTGGTAGTCAGAGGTGATTAGAGTGAAATAATCTCGAGTGAGTTGAAGTAGGGGGGTTGGGGGTGTTGGATCCCACGCTACAGAGTCAAGCCCTCTCCTTGCAATGGGTCAGGAAATTGATATTTTCTACTGATCCGCCTTGGCAAGTTCTATCCCTTGAGCAAATCAAAAGATTAGCCCCTCCAACCTCTGAGGATATACACCCACTCACTTGGTTTGAGGATTGTTACTGGAGCATCCCCAGAGCGCAATCTCAGTCTAAGGAGGAGGAGGGATCTAGAGGAGATGCTGAAAAAGATTTGTTTTTGGATAATTTGTGGGTGACTTTGTTGCATATTTGGAGGCAGTCGCCATTACCAAATAAACCTTTTCCTACTTGCTAAGTTGCTACGAGGAAGTATTGCATCAACCCCTTTTTGGGAACCTTTTGATTACTGACAACAACGGTCGTATTTTTAATAGCTTTGTCCCACCTTGGTCCTTATGGGTAAAAAGGGGTTTGTTCACTGTGTTGCGTATTAAGGATCTATGGGATACAGCAAAAAGGGATTGGAAGTCTGAGGATCAATTGAGGAGGGAGTTGAGGTATGCTCATAAACTTTCTGGATATCTAGAGCAGATTATTTTTTCGATTCCTTTAGCTTGGGTACGGATTTTGAGGAAAGGTGTTATTTTCTGTGAAGGGGATTGGGTGTTAGGATTTCAGCCTGATAATCACAAGAAGATTGGTCAAGTAGGTTCCTTGTTACCAGATGGAGCTTTGGTCAGTCTTCTCGTGATTAACAGAGATCATTTTATTTCAGTCCCCTCCGAAGATAAGGTGATGTTCTTTCCTTTCAAGTATCTGTATAGGATCAGAGTTCTCCATGTCTCCTCCATTCAAGGATGGAGGTTTTTCCATGCTGAAATTCCTATACCACAACTCCCCATCGACCCAACAGAATAGGTATGGCAGACCAGCAGTGGAGGAAAGTCACGATTCCTATACGACCTTTATGTCAAGGCAGCTTACCGGTTGTTTAGGCCAAGAGTAGATATTACTGCTATTTTACAAGACAAGAAATGTGGGCTAGACATCTGAACATTGATATGAATTTATATTAAACATATAATTTTTTTTAAAGAAATTAAACAACGGCCAGCCAGATTCGCCTCATTGCGATGGCAGATTGCTCATCGTTGCTGATTGATCGTTCTACGTTGGAACAAAGAGGACTGGCTCACCCCTGGTGTAAGTCTTGTCTCTAGGCCTTTCCTAGCAAGAAATTTCGAGAGACAATTGAACACATATTTATGCAATTTGCGGGGTCGGTGTTGTTATGGAGGAGGTGGGATAGTGTTTGGAGGTCCTTGACGGGGTTAGAATGGCCCTGGGACTGGAGGGCCATTTTGCTGGGCCATTGGGAACCCCTCTTGGTGTCCAACTTTCTAACTTCCAACAAAACTTATTTTTCATTGGCTGTAAGGCAATCCTTTGGACACTGTGGTATAAACGCTGTGTGAGGGAGAAGGAAGATGTGAATTTGGAAGGCATGGAGATAACGGATCTAATTGTCAATTTTGTTCAGATAGAAATTCGGGCACAGTGGAGCAAGCTCACATTACAATTATACAAATTTCAACAGAAAAAAGACGTACAGCAGGCAGTTCGTCAATTTGTTCAGGACTGGCTGGGGGGAACTGCAGGAGAGGGTTTGGGTGAGGTGAAATGGCCAGGGGAGGGAGGATCCAGAAGTCTGATCAAACGAGACTTCCAGCTCATCTTTCGAGAATGGTTCACACCGCAACCAGGCGTTATCCTCAGATCTCCACAATGTTTCCCAGATCCCTTCCCTCCATCTGAGCTAGCTTTGGTTGGCATGAATTGGTTTGGAGTGGGAGAGGAGGAGTAATTTGTATTTCTGATGTCTTTCAGGAAAGGAAAGCTAGCTCGGATAATTAGTATTTTCATTCCATGCCTTCACTGGTGGTTATGGGTAGATCTACTAGAAGGATAGGTTTATATGGCGGCTCAATCGGGCTGAAGAGGCAGGTTTCTACTTTCATCTCACAATGTCCTGTTTTGAATAATCATGTAAGGGACGCTGGACCCGTTTTCCAGCAGGTGTTGCTCCCCACCAATAGATGGAGCCTGCCCAGGGGGTGCTAGAGGTGTCTGCTCCTATCAGCACTCCTAGCATTACCCAAGGGAATTAAAAAAAAAAAAAAAAAAAAAAAAAAAGGTCGGCAAGATGATTGATAGCTGCCCCAACCCTAAAAGCCGGGTTGGAATGTGAGTGCTCGAGGCCAGATTAGGGTGGTGAGATCAAGGGTGGGTAGAGTCTGAGCTTCATAGGCAAAATGTCGTTGTAAGATTTGGTCATCGTATCCATTGATATGATCTAACCAATATATAATTAATCAATCTAATTCATATATATTTCAATTAATAATATTAATATAAATAATATAATATTTTATATTTTTTTAAATTAATGAATTATATTGTCTACAATCTATTTATATTTTCTACAATATATATTCTATTTACTGTCTTTTATAATTATAAAAATCTGTCTAGAGTCAAATAGATTGAGAATCATATACAAATTAAATATAGATAAAAATACGAGATAAACCCCCATTCCTGCGGAGGAAGGAAGCTGTACTCTACTAAGAGTGTGACGTGTGGTACGACTGAGAGATGGTTAATGGAAGGCCCAAAATATGGCAGTTTTGCAGTGGTTCGGTGAAAATTTCAGGGAACTTTGGCAGTTTCGGTGAAAAAAATGCCAAAAATGACACCACCTATTAACCAGTAGTGTGGGAGGATTGCCGAGCTAATTTTGACTTTCTGGTTACTCGCTACGTGTAGGATTGGCTTTTGTTTTTGTAGATCAGGCACCATTATCTGGCTTTCCCTCCATTTGAGCGAATAGCTGCGCGAACAAGGAGTATTCCGTTTTCCTTCCTTCGTTCTTACCACTCGTTGAACTCTACCGTCTTCACCCGAATAGAACGCCCTGTCATTATAGCTGTATTTGGGGCAACCTTCAGTCCAGATGCAGCGATAATGACCGGGCGCTCTATTCGGGTGAAGACGGTATTGTGGGGGAAAGTCCAGGAGAGAGAAAAGTCTAAAGAGAGATGGATAAAAGCTGAGGATAATGAAGCTGAGGGTACTGTGCCCGTAGATATCGAAGCTGAGGGTAATCATGAGGGACTCTACGGCAAGTTCCTATGGGCGGAGATAAGAAGCGAATCCACTACCCTTCTTCCCCCGAATACAACATACGGTCATTATAGCTATATTTAGACTGAAAGATACCCCAAATTCAGCTATAATGACCGTACTGTAGAGGGGATGGCAAGATCCCTCAAAGAGCAGCCGCAAAATGTACGGTAGTGATTCCTGATAGAGAGAGAGGAGAAATAACAAGAGTCTAGAGTCTAGACAGTTTGTCACTGTCCAAACGCTGACGTCAATCTCTGCGTTGGGTCAAATGGACATCCCTTGTCAAGGCTTGAGTAAGTACGTGAAGTGTATGTCTGAACTCCTCCATGTCTACCGTTTCACCCGAATAGAACGCCTGGTCATTATAGCTGTATTTGGCACAACTTTCAGCCCAGATACGGCGATAATTACCGGGCGTTCAATTCGAGTGAAGACGGTAGGGAGAATAAACCAATGTATGCTAACCTGGTTTGGCAAAGCACAGCAGGAGATGGTCGTCCAGCGGCAGGAGATGGCAGGGTTGCGGGAAGATGACCAACTAGTGCAGCAGCCGATTACTGATCTGCCTGTGCTAGCTAATGCCCATTCACAACTTCCTTCAGATGACCAATGAATGGCAATGATCCTCTAACTACAACCACTGCTATCCCTCCACTTGATAACTTCCATTTCACAGACTTTTGCCATTGCTATAGAGTAGCATAGACCCACTAGCAAATGCTAGGCTAATGCTGCAACAAGGCCAATGTTTGACTGCAAAATTCGGTGCAAATTGACTAAGGGATCGGACAAGTTCAGAATCACAGGCAAACAGGATGTTGCCACTTGGTTGGGTGAGGTCATTTTGTATTTTTAGTATTTTTTACCCCACCAAGGGTGCATGCAAATGAACAGTGTAGGCTTCTATCGAGCCTACTTGAGACATTGATCAACGCCTGGCTTCAGGCCGAGGCCGCCAAAGGGTGCATCAAAGAGATGTACTCCTCCTGGCTGAGTAAAAAGTCGTGTTCAGCGATCAAGGCTATGCTCGCTCAAGTAGCAGTATGTGGATTGCAACAAGTTCTTAAGACTCGTCGGGCGAGTCCAAATGTTTTGTTTTGATTCACGATCGTGACAGGGTATGGTGAACCGGCGATGGATCTGCACCTTGCAGGAGGGACTAATTGCCAAAGCATGGCAGCTCTTCTCTACCTCGGATCTCAACACATCTGGGATCGAAAAGTTAAAGACTCAGGGCATACTCACACGGGGACCAAAAAGCCCCAAATCCCAAAATTTGAGTCGTTTTTCGGGTCACACTGGGGTGGCACGGTGACCAAATGCCTCAAACCGTGACCCTTCTGTCAGCGGCCTGCGGGGCCGCGGGTGAACCCTTTTTGAGACCACCTCCGGAGGTGGTCTCAAATGACCAAACGCTTTTTTCTTTTTGTGTTCGCGAATTCAAGAAAATCGTAAACGAATAAGACAGCGCGCGAAACAACTGGAGGGGCGGGAATTGGGGCATTTGGGTTTTTTGAAGCCCGTCGCCTAGTCACACCACGCGCATGCAGAAGACCCAGCTCTGTACGCTACATCCACGGCGGTTTGTCGTGTGTTGCGGAGGTGTAGCCCCCGCCTCACCCCACACCTCCGCCGCTCTCCCCACATCTCCGCCTGTCTCTGCTCCGCCGAAGAGCTCAACCGTTGGGAATGCGTGTGAAATGTATGTGGTTGGTTTCGTGGGTCTGATGCATTCCCAGTGTCCTATCCACCCGTTTGTTTCGGCCCAGGGGAACAGTGTGGATACATGGAACTATTTGCATGTATCTGCACTGTTTGCCTGGGCTGGTGCGAACGGGGTGATTCATCGTGGGGAATGCATCCGAGATCGTTTGGAGTTCGGATGCATTCCCCGCGATGAATCACCCCGTTCGCATCAGCCCAGGCGAACAGTGCAGATACATGCAAATCGTCCCATGTATCCACACTGTTCCCCTGGGTGGATACCAACGGGTGCAGCATAGGGAATGCATCAGGCCATGTTCCAGCGGGAAGTTCGCTGACAGAGAGGTGTGGCACGAAAGGAATAAAAAAACAAATTCCATATTTGTCTCTGTTTTTTTTTTTTTTCTAATTCCATCTTTTTTTTTTGGTCCTCGACCGTGTGACCCGCTGCACTTGCCCTGAACCCAAAGTGTCAGGGTCGCGACTTCATCCTTTCTGGACGAAGTCCGCCCATGTGACCACACGGGGACCAAATGCCTCAAAAAACCCGAACCAAATGCCTCAAAATTTTGAGACTTTTGGTTCCGGTGTGAGTATGCCCTCAGTGCAACACACATAAAAAAAGACAAAAAAAAAAAAAATTGTTCTTTGGGACATCCTTTAAAATGGGAACTATACAGAGAAGAGATTAGAATGGCCCCTGCGCAAAAACAACAACAACAACAACAACAAACAAACAAACAAACAAACAAAAAAACAGTGCAGAGGGCAACCTCCCTTTCATATGTTTGCCAGCTTGCCACCAAAGAGTACAAGGATTGGCTATCGCTATGCCCACGGGCGCATTCAGAGGACATGGAAGCCATTGAGTGAACCTATACTCTAGTTTGCTGAAAATATACGCGACAAGGTGTTTACCCAGAAGAAGCAGTCCTTCGTTTTTGTCGAAGATCAAGATCAACACTCGGGGCTACCCGCCCCAACGACTAACTAACCTCGATGGAGAGGTCACCTTCAAGGTGCAAAAGAGCACTCAGCTTTGTGCATTCCGAAAGTCTGCCATTCCTAATAAAGTGGCTGGCACCTCCTCGTCCAAGAAGTTCAAACCTTCTGACCTTCCTAAAGGGGCAAAGATCAACCCCCCCCCCCCCCACACACACACACCCTGACATGAAAGAGAGCAAGCCTTGGGAGTATCTCAAGATCGCCCCCGAGGCATGGCAATCACGAATGGAGTGTGCCAGTGTAGATACGTCTTCCTTGCAAGCGGGATAATGACTGACATCATCGCAAATAAGCCTAGCCGCAGTACAGAACATGGGTACTCTTTCTTTCTTTTCCTGGTTACTGACAAGACAAAGAGAGAGAAAAAAAAAAAAAAAGTATAACCACGTTGAGCATGGGGGGCGTCTTCCTTGCAAGTGGGATGACCGCTTTGTGCACAAATTCTTTGAAGTGTGAACTGAAGGGAAATCGGATCTGGGAGATAGAAAGTTTGTCAGTCCTCGCTCCATCAGGAAAGGCACAGGAGCTTGCACCTGAATCTAAAGCAGTTGCTGAGCCAGATTACCTCTGGCCCACTGCTGTTCCTTAACTTCAAACTTGTCCACATCCCATCTAATGGCATCTATCACTATCACGACCCGCCCTATGACTTCCAAGTCATGGTCGCTCACCATCTTCGCTTCCTTTTCCGCTGCCCAAGAACAGGCAACAGACTGCAAGTGAAAGGAATGATTACCGTGTGAAGAGGAAAGGGCAAATAGAGACTACGTTCTTCGCCCGAATAGAACGCCCGGTCATTATATCTGTATCTGGACTGAAAATAGCACCAAATACGGCTATAATGACCGAGCATTCTATTCAGGTGAAGACGGTAGCGATGAGGATTGGAGGCAGCGGAGAGGACGTTTGTGCATGCAGTGAAGTGAGCAGAAAACAATGAAAAGGACTTTTGCCATCAAATGATTGAAAATTGAAATCCTCCGGGAAAGAAAAAAAAAGAAGATGAGAAAAAGAGGATGACACTTAGATTCTTTCATTTTCTTTGAGAGGAAACACATTAAAAATGTGTTCCCCATCACTCCTCTGTCTCCTGCTCTCCTCCTCCTCCTCTTCCCCCACTCTTGCAGTAACTACTCCTGTCCTCGACTTCTCCTGTGCTCCCTCCTTTGCTTACTCAGCTCCTTCCTCCCATCTTTTCTTCCTCCATCCCCTCCTCCTTGCCGGGTGTTTAACGGGTGGTCGAGTGCATTGATTGAATCTCATCAACGGCTGGTGATACTAGTGTACTTTGAAGAACTGCCCCCTAGTACTGCCCCCTACCCCGTTTAATTGCATAGAATGTGTCCTTATTTGCTCCTACCACGTTCCCCCCTCCTCCTCTAGGACCTCCTTGCACTCCTTTAGGTCAGTGCCATAGACTGTACAGACGTCTGGATCCTACACATCTCACTCACCCTCTCTTCTCTCATCTCAAAGACTCAAACATTCCTCTGAATTTCCTCCTCTTTTTTTTTTTTTTTTTTTTGCCTGATAAAAACGGGTCCTTATGGCCCTGACTCCATATCCATTCTGAGGAGCATCAGTCCGGTTCCTATTCCACTGGCAAGTCAAAACTCAAAATTGCAATGAAGTCGCCCTCCCGCTTCCTTCCATCTGACCAAAGGACCCCTGAACGGCTTTGATTGCTCCAGCAGTGTGGAGGATTGTTCTCCAAATGGCCCATGGTGAGTGCGGAATACATGGCTGAGGGAGTTTGAGAAGTAGCAGTGAGATAGGGTCTGTGTCGAAGGAGGGCTTGAAGCTGAAGGAGAAGCAGAGGTTCTGAGATGGAAGTCGACGGGGTGCATTAATTATTATTAATGCCTACAGGATTTGAACTCTAAACCTGCTGATCGACAGTCGACAGTGTGTTCCATTCAGCCACCAGCCCAGTACAACCTCCTGTCAGTACTGTCGATGGGCGGAGGGCCATAGATGCCCTGACATCAAGTCACTTTTTTTCCCCATATGAAGCAACGGACTGAGTGATATGTGTAGCCGCCTTAAACCGCCAGTAGCTCGATATTCCCTCGAGAAGCCCTTTGGTATACAAACATGTTGTTGCTACTGATGTTAAACACGTGGCCATGAGGACATTTAGGGTAAAGGTCCCACTGGTGCCGTGCTCGTGCTTAAAAGAAGATGAAGAACCTGGATGCTTTTCAGACCAGGATCTGGCTTTATTTGCTCGAACATAGCACCAGTGGGACCTGGTCCTTAGTGCGCCCCCACTGTCAGAAGTTGTCGATGCAGTAAAGTAGACGGAGAACTGGTGGTGGTTCAATTGGCATCTCTTTTTTCTCTCCCCTCCTCTCCTCTTCTCTCCCCTCCTCTCCCTCCTCTCCTCTCCTCTCCTTTCTACTGGACAGAAGCTTCAGAGCTAATTTGCCTGAGCATCTTGGTGGCTCCCGTCTACACTCGATGCAAGGTTTATCTCCCATCTATGTCAAGTTGATGCAAGGTTTATCTCCCATCTCTGTCAGTTTGCCAACCGCTCTGTGGTATAGCTAAAGTAATATCGATGCGATCCCAAGCTCCCGGCACTTAACATGTATTATGTTTCACACTGGCTGTCCATTCTGTTCTTGATGTCCGCTTTCCGACCTCTGGTACAATCTGGGCCCGCCATTGTATACTAGTCGCTGTGCAATGCGTGCGGAATCCGATTCAAGAAGGAGAGGAAGGCACTGGCTTTGGCGGAGGCGCAGGCGCAGGCGCAGGCGCAGGCAAATGCAGAGGGAAATGAGCAGCAGGAGAATAGCAGCAGAGGAGGAAAACTGGTGAGTTCTGCACCTTGCAGGAAAGGAAAGACAACCGTTGGATCGGCTGTGAAATCGAAAAAGCATCTGCATTTAAAGAATCAGAAAAGGAAAACGGCCGGCGAGACTGCCGCATCAGTAACAGACGCGAGCGATGGCACGATTGCAACCACTGTGTCTATGGAAGCTGTGAAAGCTGATGTCAATGCCGCTCCTACAGAGGGCTGTCAATGTTCAAGCCGACAACATAGTCCATGTCCATTCGCATCTGATCCTCCTCCTTCTGCGTCCCTTCAGACACAAACTACATCTGATCCTCCTCCTGTGTCCCTTCCGACGCAAACTGGTCATGCCCATCACAAAATGACAAATTATTCAAGTCAGTGTCATGTGGCAGATGCGCCAGATAAAGCGGTGTCGTCTGCAAAGTTGGATGCTAACAAAGAGGAAGGGAACGGGAATGCGACGGGCATTGGAGCTCAGGACGACGGTCACGGTGGTGACGGGCATTCAGCAATCAGAGGAGGAGAGATGGTTGCTGAATGCGGTGATCGGGTCGGGAGCAGTGCAGACAGCAGTGTCACTCTTCAGGGGCCACCGGCAATGGTGAGTGGGCCCTTGAAAAGGAAATGGAAGAGAATGATGGGGAGAAGCGATCCGGCCGTTCATGAGTCGATGCAGATCCAACGGGTGTCTATTGCTGGGAGTGGGCATTCGAGGTGTGTTGAGCTGCCCGTTAACTGGGTAGCGCAGGGGAAAAAGAAGGTAAGGGAGCGCAACGGAATGGCCGCAATCATGGATGGGATGCCGATGGATGACCAGCACGGGGAAGGAAAGAATAATTTGCTACTAGAAATGGAGTTCGGAGGGTGTGGGGGGACGGCGGATGAGGTGCAGGGAGCCATTCTGCTGATGACGCTCTTCAAAGGATGCCCTGCCTGAGATCACCAAGACAAGGCATTCTTGGTGCAGCTTAACAATGCTACGCGTATCGTCTAGAGGGAGAAGGTAGATCTGGAATTGCGGGAACATTCGTCAAATTCCTGTCCAAGCAGTGTTGCAGAAGAGAAGGCAGGAAGAAGAGAGAGAGGAGGGCATAGGTAGGCCAGAACTGAGGGAGGAGAGGGAGGTACAATGATGGAAGGTTTGTGAATATATTTGATTACCTAAATCTGTAGAGGTACTGGCTTTATACAGTGTAAAATTTCACTGTAAAAAAAACGAGTTGCAGCCATTTTGGCTTCATATATTGTGATACGTGTAGGGTGTCTGTTATGGGGTTGTCTACCATGCTTTTAAGAAACGGAGACTACGGAAGGGGGCGGGGGGCGGGAGGCAGGGGAGGGGGAGGGGGAAGGGGGAAAGGAGTGTGTGGGGGGGAGGGGGAGCGGCCCAAGTGGAAGTGGCAGATGAGGCAGGCAGGAGGATCTTTCTCCTATTAGAATAACATTTTCACCTGATTTTCTGCCGTTATGATGATGGGAAACCGAGAGGGGGAGCAGCGAGGGGTGGTGACGGGAGCCGGGCATTGGCAAGCCGTCTCTGAAACAAGAGCACACAAGAGGCGTGGCCAGCCCAGGCAGGACGCGCTGGTATCTCCCAACTTCCCACAAACCTGGTCTGTGGAGAGACCAGGTTCATAGCTTCACACGGGATAGCACATGTGTGACCGCGCACTGAGCTTGCGGGCATCTTAGCCCTGACTCTGGTTCAGACCAGGTTCGAACCAGGTTCATCTCAACCTTCTTTACAGTCAAGACCTGTGTTATTGCCCGCTAGTAGCTCAGGTACGACTTTCTTGCTGAGGATTTAGGTAATAGCCTTCATGGTTAGGAATTCGGCAATAGCATCGCAGATGGGGAGTTCGACTATACCGTTCACACTGAGCAGTTTAGCAATAGAATCCCTGTCAGGGAGCTCCTGCTGGGGGACTTTGGCTATAGCGCTCTCGCTGGGAAGTTTGGATATAGCATTCCTGCTGCGCCGTTTGGTTGCAATACTCCTGCTGGGAAATATTCCACTATTATAGCACTGCAGCATGAACTTTGTCAGGGATTAGACCAGGTGCATTCGTAGCAACACATGGTAGCACCTGTTTGGCCAGCTCCTTAGGCTCTGGTGCACGACAGCAGTTCAGCCAGCACCTGCATCAGGTTGTTGAACCAATAAGAGTCATGCTAACTTATCATAGAATGGCCACCCATCTTGCCTGAAGTGTGGTTCTACCGCTTGGCAGCAGGTTATTGGTTCGCTGTCCTAGAACAAAGGAGTTTAATACTGTAAGCACAGAACGGTACTGGTGATGCTTCTTGGCAGAAGTTGGCCAACAGCATCTTCACACGATGCATGAAAGCTGCGGTTAGCAAACCGGGGAGTTTTGATGGGGCTTGAGCCTTGAAGTCATTCATGGTACATGCACTTTCTTTCCTGCAGAGCCCTGCAGCTGAGTGGGTACTCTGTCGTAGAACAAAGGAGGTCCATATTGTAAGCACAGAACTGTACTGGTGGTGCTTCTTGGCCGAAGTTGGCCAACAGCATCTTCACACGATGTACGAAAGCTGCGGCTAGCAGCGCGGGAGCTTTGACAGGGCTTGAGCCTTGAAATCATTCATAGTACACACACTGTCTTTCCTGCAGAGATCTGCATGGATCACGTGGGGCGGCGGGACTGATACAATCTATGCACTATGCAGCTGTCAGCATGGCACAAAGCAGAGACAGGGAAGTGCTGAATTTGTGTGGGAGCAGGAGGAAGAGGCACGGGTGCAGAGGAAGATGGAGGAGGGAAATGCGGAAGATTTTCCAGAAGCTTTTCAACTTTGAAGGAAATATGATCCTATGCGGCTCGTCGCATTAGAGATGATTACACAAAGTTCAACGTCTGAACTTTAAACAAACATATGACCACCAAGACTGCAGAGACTTGTGATCAGTGAACCAAATACAAAGGTGGAATTTTTTCCGCCTGCCTGAGTTCCGGCCTCCAGCTTTTGTCGCATCGCAGCAGTGGGTCGACTTTTCTCGCGAAACGAAATGTCATTTTCGAAAGGGCGGAAAACGACGACGGCCAGGCCGCGACTTTTTCCTCTCTTTCATGGGCGGGGGCCCCAAACGACAGGGCGGAAAACGACGACGGCCGGGCCGCGACTTTTTTCTCTCTTTCGCGAGCGGGGGCCGCAAACGACAAGGCAGAAAACGACGACGGCCGGGCCTTCACAAGCGGGGGCCGCAAATGACAGGGCGGAAAACGATGACGGGCGAGCCGCAGTTGACGACACGACTGTTACACAGTCAATTGTCTGCTGTGTACGCAGTAAGAAGTGGCAGAGGCTGAAGGAGTTGACTCTAGAAACGGAGGCACCTAATTTTGTAAGGACAAAGTTTTCCTGCCTGCCGGAGTTAAAGCCTCCGGCTTCTGTTGCATTGCAGCAGTGGGTTGTGTTGGTCCGCTGTGTACACATGAAGAAGTGGCAGAGGCTGACGATGTTAGTTCTAGAAACAGAGGCACCTGATTTTATAAGGACAAAGGAGCACAATGACAGGAGACGGTAAGGGGCGGCAAGGAAGGGATCAGCGCCAGAATCGAACATGCGGGGAATTGAACCGGTGATCTTGGGCTAAGCAGCCAGACACCTTCACCACTGGCTAGTCCAAGGGAGAAGAATGACGTACAGAGACTGAAAGGAGAGTGGGACTGGGATATGCAGATCTCTGCTACGGGGTTCCGGCAGAAAGGGCCAACAGACAGACAGACAGACAGACAGATTGGCTATCGGGACAGGGGATAGGTAAACGAACATCATGGGAGGTAGTGAGTTGCATCCTCCGCACAGTTCGGATATTGACGTTGTCGCATTGATGGATATATGGATGATCTCAACATTATTTCCACCTATGTCCAAAGCTTGGGCATCATTCTTCAAGGCTTACTGCGTCAATTGACCGTGCTCTCTCTCTCTCTCTCTCTCTCTCTCTCTCTCTCTCTCTCTCTCTCTCTCTCTCTCTCTCTCTCTCTCTCTCTCTCTCTCT
>BFEA01000839.1:10963-23440 GCA_003427395.1 Chara braunii | reverse complement strand
GGTGAAGGGGGAGGTGAGTGAGGGGGCTGGGAGGGTAGGGGCTGGACGGATGTTGGGTTGGCGGTTACCATTGTCCCCGACGACATACCAGGCAGCGGTGTGTAGAAGCAGTCTGGGTGCCGAAAGGACCATTGGTCTTCCTGCGGGTTTTTTCCAGATAAGCTTTCCAGTCTCCTGGATCTCGGCCATCTTACTGTGGGGGTCAAGCCAGCGTTCTTTAAATGCTGAGATAGCCTGCTGTTTTTTTCTCTCTATCCGGTCTCCCTGCTACCTCTTCCTGCAGTTTTCTGCCAGCTTTGACCAAGTTAGCCCTGATAATTTCTACGAGTTCCGCTTTGGCTTGGTGATAACTGAGGTCTTTTCTTGTCGCTCTGCCGAACACCTCATCCGCCATGTGACCATCAGGACAGCCAGCCTCATGTGTTTAAACATATTTCTGTGGAAAGGTGTCCAAATCTGTGGGATGCTTTTCCGTTTACCCAGTAGGATGAGGACTATATCCCAGTGAAATACTGTTCCTGTTAGGGTGTGCCACATTGCGTCCCACCACTGCCATATTTTTACTGTCATTGGATATGCCAAAAGGCAATGTTCCAGATCCGCCCTTCGTTGGGGAGCACCAGAACCGTACTGAGAGCAGATGGGGGACAGAACCCCTGTCTGTTCCAGGTTGGATCTCGCTGTCACCCAATCCAGGTTCGGCAGGCATCAATGAACAATTTGCCACTACAGGGCCCTATGGGAGGTTGGCATAATATGAGCATGGGTGGTCCATGGGATGTGGCACAGGTTTTCTTCTGCCAGGGGCGAGTCCCTTCTCCACCTGTTTTGGACACCGGAGTCGATGGAACGTGGTCGTGTGCCTGTTTATATCCATCTCTAACTGTGTATTGCCAGATCGGGATTGGGTTGCGGCCCTTCCACTCCCGCTCATCAGGATCAAAGGGGAGGGCCCCCACCGGGGTAGACATCTCGTATGTGTAAAATCCCTTGTCTTCGGACCCCACCACTCTTATTCTTGTGAGTTCTTCTTCCGGCCTTGTGCAGTCTAGGTCAGGGGCTCTCTTTAGGGAGGCCCATCTGGCCCCAGGCACGTCCGGTTCGAAGGCCTGGAGCCGCAGGCCTTCTTCATTGGCATTAAGTACTCTATAGATAGTCATGGGAATTTGGTTTGGAGTGGACTGAATCACCCAATCCAGACTTCTAACCGATGGTCCTTGTTGCAGGATGGCAACCCACTGCAGCGGTATTGCTGAATGCAGATGCTGCAATTTGTCTTGCATTCTTTTGACGTTCTTAAGTTTGGGCTGCAGTTGTTGTGGCGATTTCCATGTTCGGGCGTGAGTGTCCCATAAGTCCCCCACAGTAAAAAACCCATTTTTTACCCATGTGAGCCAGTGAGAGCCGCTTGACAACGAAAGTGGTACCCCTGCAGCGTCACAGACATGAGGGTTCCCGAACAGTGGTTGTCTCCATGTTATGATTCTGGTTGTGTGTTGTCTGAAGACCAACACTCTTTCACATAGACTCCCAGGTATGCCCATACATACACAGAAGGAAGGGGAGAGGATAGGAGTACCACACCGCATAGGGAGAGAGAAACACAGCGGAAGATTTAACCATGCGAATATGACAGGGTACATTAAAAGTGCAATTCACTCCACTCAATCCTCACAACCAGTCATAAAGGAAAGTCGAGTAGATCACATCCAAGAACAATGAAGCAATGATCGTTCCAACCAAGTATCAGCACTGTTTATTAAACTCAGAGTCTCGAATTGTCAGAATAACCTCAGAACTATGATGCGCTGCTAAAAAATGAGCAGCGCTTCACTCCCCAAACCTGAGTACCACCTGTAACACCCCTGAGTCCCTGAAACATCAAGCGCCACCCAATTACTGCCTCCAGAGGGCAGTGCTACCCTGAAATAGGCCTCTGAGGCCAAGCGCCACTCAGAGGATGAAGAAGAAGACCAGCGTCACAGTATCTGATGATGACAAAGTGTCGGAAGGCTTCCTGGGTGGAAGTCTGCAGCAGCGGCACCACTTCTGACAAGATGACCTCTGAGGAAGAAGCTGCAGCTATGGCTGCAGCGGCACAACCTTGGAACCCCACTCCGGAGGAGGGTCCAGCAGGGCACCAACTTCTTTCGCCTCCAGCAGACCTCGAATAGCCCAAACCTCTTACAGCCCCGCGTGCTGACAGAGTACAGCGCAGGTCCCAGCTATGGCCGGCGCTCCGAAGATCTGGCTATGTCAGTCTCCTACAACGTTGAGCCGTCACCACTTTCGGTTCACGCGTAGAGCAGCCGTGATGTACTCGGTACCAACTGCCAAAAGCCCTGAACCGATGTGTCTAACCTATCTATAGACTACTCTAGCCTAGGCTCGACCTAGACTCGACCTAGACCGGACTGACTGACCGACCAGTACCGATTCTGTTTCGGCCTCTAGGGCCTCTCCCAACCCGGCTATAGGCTATAGGACTGTCTATCAGCTCAGGCCCTTAGGGCCTGTCTGTCCTAGGGGTAGCCCGGGTCTGCTATTCGCAGTTACGGTAGCTGTAGGAAATTCAGTTAGTACGGGGCTGTATTTTCAGGAAATTACAGATATGTCCCTCACGAATTTTCCTTACAGGCAGATCACTCGGTTAGCCCTCAGCCAAACAAAATTACGAATCTGTCCTACCTATAGTACAGCCTCGACAGAGCGAGGTTACAGGCAACCAGAAAACAGCAAGTCATTGCATCCATAGTTCCTGCCATCTGAGGGGGGGGGGCTTTTGGGTTGGGCCCATCTGTCTTGACAGGTCCACCATTGTGGTCCACAGAGGGTCATTTTTAAGATCCCATCTGGCCCTGTTACGGGGCGACCCATCCCTCTTATGCCGAGGGGGACTTGGCACGGACCGTGCTGTGTTGACCAGCCAGGTGAGAGGGTGGACTGGGTGGGAGGGGGGGGGCAGGTTTGACAATTGGATGCAAGCGAGGGGCAGCCACGGGACGTCATTAGCGAGCAGCAGGCGAATAATTATTTTAAACAAGGTGATGTACTTCCATGCCACCCTTTTGATACATTTTGTGTGGGCATGGTCGTTTCTCCATAGGTAAGCTGCCAGATCATCGCCCACGGAATAATGCATACTTAAGAAGTTGCAGTCTTTGGGTTTAGCAAAGACATGTAGTAGTGTCTCATGCAGTATGCAGAATTGTTGGAGGCGGCCATAAATTGGAATGATTCATGTATATTTTATGACCTAAATCTTTCGATCTGAATACAAACTGGGGGATAAAGAGGATTCCAGTGGATTCGACGGAGAGGTTTTGGAAATCCAGGTGGCCTTAAAAGGTTGGTCACCCTCGCAAGGGGTGATCCTGCAGGAAATGTTCCTAAATAGAATCAAGAGTTGGGGAAAGGTACCTTACCTCTCATTGGCCGGAGCAGTCCTGGCGGTAACAGTGTCGACGTTTTCAATTATCTCGTGTGTGGTGTTTTTTCGCAGAAAATTGCCTCACCCTATGTTGAAGGAGGTTAAAACCAGGACCAGGATTCTTATTTGGAAATCATGGGCAAAAGAAGATCAAAGATACATATCAAAAGTGAGCTGATCCACAATGTGCATCCCCAAGGCATATGGCAGCCTGGGACTCATTGATCGAGAGACACAAAAAACATGGCACAGGGACGCACGAACCTCGCTCTCGGCGCTGCGTTCCGTTCGGAGTGGGAACGTACTAGTGTGGAAGGGCCCAGGAAAGCGCGGATATGGAGGTGTGACAAGGATTTTGGGGAAATGGGGTTTAGAGTTGCAGGTCGGAACTGAAATCTCTTGTTATAGTTCCCTTGAGAGACTAGGTCCCAGCGAGTGACAAAGGGGAATGAGGCCTCCCACCTACTAGGTAGTATCACCTTTCAATGTCAAACATCAAAAAGTCAAGGCGGCTATGCCGGGCCCTAAGGTGATGGTGTATACACGGGATCTCTGCTTCAAGTGATGGCTTGCCTACGCGTCTGGAAAAGTTCGCCGTCAGAAGTGGATGGTTGCAACCATGCAGTTCTTTCTGCTACTTCCGTCTCTCCACGTGGCGCATACTCAAACCCTCACCCTCTCTCTGGTCGACAATCCAAAAAACACGAGGCACAACGCCAGTGAGGGCCAACAGTGGACCAGAGGATGACTGAAAGCTCGTTAAACCGCTACCGTCTTCACCCGAATATAAAGCCCGGTAATTTTTGCAGCATCTGGACAGCAAGTTGCATCAAATACAGCTATAATGACCGGGAACGCCCGGTAATTTTTGCCGCATCTGGACAGCAAGTTGCATCAAATACAGCTATAATGACCGGGCGTTCTATTCAGGTGAAGAGGTAGCACACGGCCCCAGCCTCGTGGAGATTTGCTTGTCATCTACTCCAAACATTGCGGGCCTTGGGCCTACCGGACCACAACAGCTGGCGGCACCATCAAAAAAAGAAAAAAAATGTGTCGGTGGCAGTTTGGGAAAGCTTGGCATGCAATGCCGAGCACCTCCAGGCCCGGATGTGTTGGTGGTTTAACGGGTAGCAAGATCGAATACGGGGGTAAAGACTATCTATTATCACAAAACCAGAATTGACAAGAAAGAACACTGTGATTCGCTCGGGAAAAGATAGCGGTTTTGGATCTGGGCTGCAGCCTCTCGTGCGTTCCACTCACTGACACGTGGCCTTTCCTGATTGCACAGGAACTGTTTCGGGTGTCCATTGGCGGGGCGAGGATGCAGAGCGGATCGACCCGCCTCTAGGATACGAAACTGTAGCAAGTGAGACAACAGCATGCACTTTCTAAACAACTTAACATGACTCACAGGAGCAGAAGACCGCATCATTCACTTTCTATACGTCTTAAGATGACTCGACGGAGCAGTTTCTCACTACTTTCTTTCAAAAAGGGACATGTAAGAGGAAGACAGCCGTTCCGCGGATGATAAGGAAAGGAAAAAGATCACGTGTAAGTTGGCAGAAAGTTGCCATGCACATTCTTATTGTTCATCAAAGCCAACAGAAGTCACTCAATATGCCATTATCCTAGTTTACTACAGATTCCAACAATGAGTAACTGTTCTCATCTTCTGTTATGATCCTGGGCAATTCTTAAGTCTAAATTCACAAGGAAAGACAATGCCGTCCAATTGCAAAAGCAATGAAAGAACTTGACAAGAGAAAGAGACGAAGTAYGGAGAAGAAATGAGAAAGAAAGAAAGAAGAAGAAGATACACCATGAAAAGTCCGATGACGAGTCCCCCTTCTTGCTTCAACCACTCCTTCCTCCTTATCTCCCCCAATCTTATTCTTCAACAAAAATTATAATAATAATGAATGGCTGAACCAGAACCAATCTTCGAATCTCCCTCTTCCAGCTAGCACACATGAGGTCCACCGTAGCCATGACCTCCACCTTCCTCCACTTCGGACAGGTGATAACTATGGCAGACTATCAAGGGTCCTGCCCTGATGTTGAAAAAACAGAGCAAGAGCCTAGGCTACCAGCCGGGCCGCCCGGGTCCCAGGTGGCCAGCCCGTGGAAGGACCAGGGAGGGTTCCAGCAAAAGGGAAAAAAAAAAAAAAATCGGAATAAAAACTATGTTATGCAGAAAAAGAAACTAAACAACTTTTGCCTCAGGGTCACATCGAAACTCTTCACCGAATTTGGAACTTTTTTTTTTTTTTTTTTTTTTTTTTTTTGGGCCTGGCCGGGCAGGTGACCCCGGGCCACTCTGGTAACCTAGGCAAGAGCAGCTATGTCCTCTACACCACAGGTCGCGATGTCTGACTCTGCCGTGAAGCCTTCTTAATACAGCTCTACCCCACTTGGGGCCTTCCAGATGCAGCGCCTACCAATGAGATGAAGACTCCGATGGCATCCACCATAGTCAGGTGAGTCCTCCTCCGACCCGGTCCCTTTCACCATAGCCGAAAGTGGAAGACTGGACACTCCTCTCCCCCAACACTGCATACTAGCGCTCACCACCAAGCGCTCCAGCAGCATGATGCCCAAACTTGGACACAACAAATGAGGACCTACTCGCTCCTCCTGGAGATATAGCGGCCAACCAGCCTCACGGGCGGTGACTTGCAGGCCGAGTGGCCTCCAAGCAACCTGTGCCTCCTCCCTTTCGGAGGGAAACATCGTTGCATGTTTGATACTGTTTGCTACAGGCCCTAGGCTCGGGCTTCAGGACTGGTACCTAGACCTAGGCCTACCGGCCTCTCTAAAATTCACACTACCTCTAAAGTTTTGTCTTCTTCTGCTTGGCGTACCGCTACTCAAGTACTACGGGCCTAGCCTACCGCTACTTGAGTGTGCCCCTAAGCTACCCTTTCGGCCACTTCAGTGTTTCCCGCTGCAGCCACAGATAAGTATCCGCCCTGCAGGCCTCCCAAACAAACAAGTGCCCTGGCGGGCCACACATACACTCTTGCAGACAGACAGACAGACAGGCACACGAACCTGTGAGCACGCACACACACAGACTTAGAAAACTCAGCAAAAAGCGGGAATCTCAGCAAAGCACACTTTCCAGCGGCAAAACTAGAAAATCAGCAGTGTTCTCAGTTTGTGTTTTTACAGGTCCTTACATTACCCCCCCCCTCAAGAGTGAGGTCCCTTCGAGCGAGTAACTCAATCTGAGTCCCTGCAAAATGCGTCATAGGCAAAGATGGCAAAGAGCTGCTGTATGCTTTGTTGGAGTGAGATTCACAGAAAATGCGGGCTGAGCATCGGAAACGATCTGTCATTCATATCCTTTAACGACTTGAGATGCATTCTTCAGTAAATCTTTCTGTGAGTTCCAGTYTAGCTCATCTCACAGGTGATATAAAAAGTGAACTTGGTATTGTCTGTTACATCCTTTCCTAGTACGATCTACAATGTTGTCAATCTGTGACCACCATTGATTGCACGAGGGACCAAAGGTTCACGATAGCACGACCAACATACGGAGACAATTTAGACGTGTGAAAGACTGGATGCGTGCGCAGATGAGGAGGCACGACAATCACATATGAAGGATCAAATGAATCATCTCTCACCACCTTCAGAACCTTCCAATGACCGTAGTAGAGAGGGAGAAGTTTCCGTGACACCCCCTCTTTTTCTGAAAACTCAGACATCTTCCCTCAGACATAGCTTCTGACTTCGAAGTCACAGGTCTGCTCTTCTTGTTAGCAAATTTAATCGTGGCATGTTGTCGCTGGGTCATTGCTGCAAAAGTAACTTAGAGCACACGATTATTCTTGGCATTATAGCCAGGCATGTCAGGTGTCAAACCAGGTGGTTAATCATTGTTGCAAAAGTAACTTAGAGCACATGATCATACTTGGCATTATAGCCAGGCATGTCAGGTGTCAGACCAGGCGGTTAATCATGGCGTGTTGTCGCTTGGTCGTTGCTGCAACAACAACTTCGAGAAAGCGCTCGTACTTGGCATTATAACCAGGCATGTCAGGTGTTAGACAAGACGGTTGATTTGCAAATCTGCCAACCGAGATGCATCTTGTTTGGCGTCATTCCGACGGTGGAGTGAATGGAGTTGTTGTACAACYGCTTCACCGTATACAACTTTTCATCCCACATTTCCTGATCGGTAACAATAAGAGCATGGATTCCTCGGCCAAACCATTGGCTTTAGGGTGACTAKATGTCATCTTTAGTTTGATGTTGTAGAGTTAGTAAGCGAAGTCTTTCCAATCTGCAYTTATGAACTGGGTGTCCCGGGGAGCATATTGCAGAATTCAATTCTGATGGAACTTGCAAATCACGAGGTCGGTTAAAGCATAATGAGGTAGCAATGGAATTAAATTCAGAAACTTGGGGAAAGGGGTCATCATAACTTGTGAGTACCCTCTCTTACGTGGCTTACTCATGTTCGTAAAGTCAACAGAAACTGACTCTCAAAGACCGTCGGAAACAGGGAGAGGTTTCAGCAGCCCAAGAGATGGTTTGGTACACTGACATACTTGACCTTCAAACATAAGTTTTCGGGCAGATCCTTTCATTCCAGACCAATCAAACTATTGCAACAGACTTCCATATGTTTTCTCAAAACCGAAGTGTCCACTCTGGCCATGAGCCACTACAGAGAGGTTCGTGGTTGGTGCACACAAACAATCGAGTTTTTCATAACTACGGAAGAATAGACCCTGGCACTCACGAGATCAGGTCGATTGCTATGGTTAGCCTTGAGCTGCTCAAGGAAGGGGCTGAGGTTCGGATCCTTGGTTGTTTGCTCTACTAATTCCTCCTTCGAGTTCCTTCAAGGTTGTAGGAGCTCATAAGGCAAGTCATACACTCGGGGTGGCGAGACAAAGCATCAACAACTCGATTGTAACAACCTTCATATGTTTTAATTCAAAATCATGCACATCAATTTCATGCAGCCAGYGGGTCAGTGTTGCAGAAAGAGTATCTTGTGACTCGATCCACTACAAAGTCGGATAATCTAAAAAGAATTTGAAGTGGCGTCCCAAAAAAATAATACTTTCAGTTGTTCAATGCCTCACACAAAGCATAAAGCTCGCGCATGTAAGTGGAAGTAGCTATCTTTTCGTTGGGCATGCATTTGTTGTAGTTCTCAAGCGGATGCAATCCATCACTATCATCTTGTTACAGCACCGTGCCAATCCCATATTAACTCTTGTAAGTAGTAACTACGAATGCGAGGTTSGGATTGGAGCACACGATGGACCACCAAAGCTTGTTTCGAGGCTTGGAAGAAAGTGTTGCATGCATCACTCCAAGKGTAGGATCCATTCGTGTTAGTTAGTGTAGACAATGAGTGCACAATGACAAAAACATTGGGAACAAACCTTCGGTAGTATGACGCAAGACCAAGAAAGGAACGCCATTCACGGACATTCATCGGGTGAGGCTACTTGCGAATGAACTCAACTTTGGTTGCCTCGGGCTGAATGCCTACAGCAAACAACTGGTGTCCAAGGTAGATGACAATGTCCCTCTCAAACTGAGATTTCTCCAAGTTGAGATGAAGTTGCCCTTACTTAACACCTCCTCAAGGTGTCTCATGTATCCTCTAGAGACTTTATTAAATTCATAATGTCATCAAGGTACACAATAAAAATTCGGTTAATCTGATCGCGGGAACACCTTGTCCATAAGACTTTGAAAGGTGGTCGGTGCATTCGTGAGGCCGAAGGGGATAGCGATGAACTCGTATAGTCCATTGTGAGTCTTGAATGCAGTCTTATGCTGGTCTACGGGATTGACTTCAATCTGTTGGTAACAACACCCGCAGCATCTAACAAGTCATCAATGTGAGGCAATGGATATGCATTCTTTCTTGTGATTCTGTTTAATCCACAGTAGCTTATACATATATGAAGTTTGTCTCCTTTCTCTGGGACAAACAAGATTGGTGCACCAAATGCAGACTCACTGGGTCTGATCCTCCCCTTGTCAATCATCTCAGCGATTTGTTTCCTAAGTTCCTCCAATTCATTGGGCCTCATATGGTACACACAACCCTTTGGAGGAACATTGTCTTCCAACGATTTGATTTTGTGTTTAAACGGATGCAGGGGAAGTCCACGTGGTTCGGTCAAAAGTTCCAAAAATTGGTTAAGGAGGTTGGGGATGTTTTATGGGATCTCAGTGGATGGAAAATTAGAATAAGGTGCAGGCAAATCAGGATCCTAATTGGCAGTTAAAAGTTAAAACAACAAAATTTGAGTGGACTCATTTGGAGTAGAAGTAGATGAGGTAGATGGAATAGTGGTTACATCTTTCAAATTAGAATTATTAAAAACCGCAAAAGTAGAAGGTACATAGGAAGGTATAACAACAGCTATGTACAATTGTTCATCTTTCTTCTGCCTGCGGCACTCCTTGCAAAGTTTTATCAGCAAAATCACCGGTGACTCGCACGTTTCATCCAAGAGGATAAAATGTTCATTTCCCTTGGCATCACGTACCACGAAGAGTGACTTCTCCCAATCAATTCTGACATGTTGGGCTTTCAACCATCCCAAGCCAAACTACATTGAAGGGATATTTATCGAGGACATAGAAATCCAGTGTGTATGTGATTGTGCGATCTACGTCAAGCGTCACACATTTGATTTCATGTGTGGAAGTGGCAAACTTCTTTGTTGACTAGTTGAGTCTGACAAGTGTTCTGCAATTTCAGTTGTTTCATCCTCAAGCCCGCCTTACGAAGTCCGTTAGGAGCAAAGAAGTTCACTGTTGAGAAGTTTGAAGAAGATCAACTACGTTGTCCCTTGAGCCCGACTGTACTTGAGCTTAGCCCAGTGCTGCAAGTGATAGTGGAAGTCGATCTTCCTTGACTCCTCCCAAGGCTCGACATGAAGGACTTGACCGGTATCAGCCTTGGAATCAGCAGTAGAAGGGGCATCAAGAGAAGGCCGCTGAACTAAATCAGGTTCCATAGAGGAACTGTCACTTACCGCTTCAGCCTCTCCTGTTGTAGCGTGTGCTAACAACAAATTTATACCCTCGACTAATTTCCCTGCAACTTAAAAGCATTGCTGCATTGGGTGTTCCGGTTTCTGGCAAGGCACGCAAACCTTCTTCTTGACCTAATCCTCCACTAAGTCTCTCTCATCAGGAGGTTTAACCAAGGTTTGGTTGCAACATCCTCCGGACTATATGGGATTTTGGCTCCTTTGGGGAATTTAACGGTGTTTGTTGTTGAGTTCCGGTTTGACCTTTTAGTATTGGCGGTCTTTTTAAAGTAATTCATATTTTCATCTTTATTAAGCATTTCATATTTTCATCTTTATTAAGCTTTTCATACTCCTGGGACGAAGAACAGGTTGTATCATTGTCTTGCTCTTGCTTGTCACCAGGAGTACTGTTATCTGCAGAGGCCTCTTCATCGGCCTCCAACAGGTCATGCACAGCAAGATAGTTTCTACCTCCAAACCGTATGCGGCTTGTGGCCTTCTTGGTGCCTGGTGTGTGAACGAGGTCTTATGCCTCTAGGATGACTATATCCTTCATGAGGGAAAGTCAATCCTTGTAAGCCATGAGTCCTATCCCAAGGCGATTAGTCAAGGTCGAGAAAACTGCACTTTGACAACGCCCGAGCATGATTGTGGAGTTATATCCAATTTGGGAGTACTAAAAAGTTTGTTGAGCTACAACTGCAGGTGGTGCATGGTGCCCGACCACTTGTTGCGCTTGACATAGTCAAGTTTAACCCTAGCTCGATCTACAACATGTGGATCACTATACTGTTTTATTAAGAGTTCTTCAAGTGTGGCTACATGTGTGGCTTTAAATCACTTGATCGGGTATATCCTTCAATAGAACGCCTGTACAGTGTGGACCTCGATGAAGCAATGTACGGGAGGCTCCACGTTGGTGCYCATGATCATAGTTTGACATGCTGGTTGAGTTTGCAGCACCTCAAAGTATGAGCRCTTGGAGCTAATCTAGGATGTGATATCGTTCTTCCCATCGCACCTMGGCGGGATCTAAGTCGTCTTTCTATCCACATAGAGTCCGTTGTAACTAGGACCAGCAACTGTTGTGTTCGGACTTGGGGTTGCAGCAGTTGCAGAACAGCCCGCATTGTCACTTGCTACAGTGACACCTACTACAGGTCCCGATAGGTTGTTCACCACACAAGGAAGAAGAACAAGAAGAACAGATACTAAGAGAGGCAAAAACAGTTTGACTTGCAGTTTTGGAGGCAGGGGGTGTAGGAAAGGGGTTAGAGATCGGGCTTCTGCRTATCTCCAATTCACTGCAACTGGTCACGGTGCTCCTTGGCCATTTCAGTAATGGTTTTCCGTACATTGCTCAACTGGTCAAACAACTTGGACACCAGTTCAGGGAGATCACTAAGCATGTCGACATCTATCAGCGMCCGCCTACAAGTGACCAGGTGTGGCTCGACTTCAAAGTCCGGTAAGGAGGGGACTGTTTTAACAACAGCCTCGTGGTTGCCAATGGTGGTCTTACGCTTCTCCTCTGCCTTCTCAAGAGGACCTTAAAAAGCGGTTTGTCCTTTTTATCGGTTGCATCCATTTGGGCCTCTAGGCCCACGGAAGCCTTTATTGTTGCCATGTTAGTCCTACCGCGACTCACAGCAGGTAGGACAAGTCTCTCAAGTTGAGTGTTGTCCTTCCTTTTCCTCAGCAAAACACTCATTTTCCCTTTTCTTCTCTCTCTCTCTCTCTCTCTCTCTCTCTCTCTCTCTCTCACTCTCTCTCAACGGGCATCGAAAAATAAACTCAACGGAAGAAACAAACTAAAAAGCATAAAGAAGGTAGAACTACCGTCTTAACCCGAAAACAAGGTACGTACCTTGTATACGAATACAAGGTACGTACCTTGTCTCCTCTGCCTTCTCAAAAGGACCTTAAAAAGCGGTTTGTCCTTTTTATCGGTTGCATCCATTTGGGCCTCCAGGCCCACGGAAGCCTTTATTGTTGCCATGTTAGTCCTACTGCGAC
>BFEA01000838.1:474721-488644 GCA_003427395.1 Chara braunii | reverse complement strand
TTTTTTTTTTTTATGAAAGCTTGGTCTTGTTCCATATCCTGACTGGCAACTTCCATCTCACCTCCCCCTTCCTTTTTAGGATCGTTATTGTCAACCAGTTCCATATAGTCGTTAGGGTCCAGTCCTAATGAATGGGAGCCCGACTGAGAAGGGCTCGAACCCGTCATTATTTGCTCAGATCCCTGGCCAATTGATATCCGCTCGCCAGGACCTTTACCAGACTGTGATTCAGAACTCTGAACAGACCCTACTACTACCTGTTCAGAGCCTTGACCATTCTGCGAGGCTGAAATCTGATCAGACCCTTTTACTGCCTGTTCAGGACCTTGATCATTTTGTGATGTAGGACTCTGATCAGACTTCTGCTTCTGGGGTACCTGTACACCTTTCTGAGATCCCGCATTATTTTTCGCGGATTTCTGTGTTGTTTGCTGTTGTTGTACAGGGGGTGCCGAGGCCGGTGGGGACCAGCTGTCTGGGGTTTAGATTCCCAGTGCGGTTCTCCCTGCCTTTCACACGTCCACCCTCTGGGACCCTGACCCTTGCCTGGGTTTTCCACAAACACCCATCCTTCATGCCCAGAGTCTACTGTCCTCCACATATTAGACTTAAATGGATCCCTAATCAGTCTCCCCGTTGATTTTTGTCTGCGTGCAGGGTTATGTTCACACGATGGATCCAAATAGAGATGCCCGTAAGCTTTACAGCGAAAGCACCACGGGCGCAGTTTGTGTGAAGTGTGAATATAATACTCTCGCCCCCCTACTCTGTAGGGAATCACGTCGTCAATATTGAAAGGGATATTAAAGGGATGATTAATTGCGATCATCAAATAATCATCCCTCTTTGCAGCATACGCTGGTAGAGGGTCAATAAAATCCACAATATTATGGTTTTCCCCAAAGTCATGCAAAAACGCCCCCTGAATTTCAATCGGAATATGGCGAAATTCCACCCAGAAATTTTCCTCCATCATTTGCCTTCGTCTATCATCCGGGCCTTGCTTTTGGGGAGACCAAGGATAAATGCGGACCTCTGACCTATCACAACGTAGCTTTTTCCAACTATAAATTTGAGTCTTGTCAACTGTGTAAACACTTTAAACTGTAAAAGTAGTAGACGAGACCGGTTGAATTAAAAAATCTTCATTTACTGCTTCAATACTCCCTTTCAAATGCATAAGTCGTTTGATAATCCATTTTATTTTTTCATTTACTGATTTGTACGCTGTGTCATCATAGAAAACCCAATTATTGGCATGGGATTGATATATCAGATCCCTTTCTGCCACTTTCTGCGCAGAGTACATTTTAATCATGGACTTCTTCCCCCCATTATCTACCACCCTCTTTTATGAGGGACTGATAAATTTTGAAAGAAAGAAGGCCCTGGCAGTTGGTACATTTGCCAGGGGGATGAGTAATGATTGCGCCTGCGGCCCCTATCTCTTTACTTCCAACGATTTCGTTTGAAAAGGACCCTTAGCAGTCGAAGTTGAGGCAACTTCCTTTCCTTTTGCTCTTTCCATCTCCTGTCTTTCCTCCTCTGTCGAGTTCCCCCCTCTTCTTTCCCCTCCCCCTTCTTTCTCCCTTTCGGTCTCCCTCCCTTCCTTCCTTCCACTCCCTCCTCCTTAATGACAAGGACAGTTCGGCATCAGAGAGTTCACAGGCATGTTGATTCTATGTTGATGTTTCGTGGGGCAATGCGGCAATTGGCAGCAAAATAGTTGCACACGCCTATCAGAATGTCGATACAAAGCGGGCTGAAAAAGCAGCTTTTACAATCAGCAGCTTGTGATTGCTCTGATGACGAGGTCCTCACAGAAGAGGAAAAATTGCAGAGAGTCATTTTTTTTTTGGCCCTAAAGAACCGCAGAACAGATACGAAAGGGGAAAGAAGGAACAAAAAGGTGGTGAGCACTCACGGATCCTCGATGATCTCTCTTTTATCAACCAACGTGGGCGTGGGGGGAAGGGCGAATTTGGGGATGGGAAGTAAAATGACGAACAATCCCCTTTTCACAGGAGAAATAATTAATCCTCTAACAATGAAGGGGAATGATGATCTGAGTCTTGCATGTCATGTCGAAGAGATTTCCTCGGTAGATAATGACGACTTTCCTCCTCTCCAGAGTTCAGCGGCAAAAAGAGGAATGGATGAAGGGGGGGAAAGACTGATTGAAGGATTGAATGATGGAAAGGGGAATGAGATGGATACAGCCTCAGTTTCATCACTCTGTATATTTTCCTTTTCGAAAGGGATGGCACTGGGGCTGAGGGAGAGGGAGGAACTAGGGTGCAGCAGCACGTATCTGACACCGGGTACAGAGTGAAGAGGTTCCCCCCTCCCTCCAACATCCTGCTCAGTCAATCCTCTGGAACCCAGGGCAATCAGTGCTGACTGGAATCTCTCAAAAGTGTTTTTTTCTGATGTTTTCCAAATTCAGTCTGTATACGGGAACGCTGGACCCGTTTTCCAGCAGGTGATGCTCCCCACCAATAGATGGAGTCTCTCCCTAGGTGCTAGTGGTGTCTACTCTTATCAACACCACTAACACTGACAGGGGCGTGTTTAAAAAAAAAAGAAAAAAAAAAAAGGGTAGGCGCGATCACAAAAACAGTTTGTAATTGCACTTCAGGCAATCTCATGAATACAACACACCCCCACGCGACCCCACGGGCCCGAAAAGTAGGTCATATCCATTCAACATTACCGACCCTTTTGCCTCAAGTGCAATTACAAACTCAAACCCTGACTGCGCCATAGTTTTCTCAAAAAAAAAAGAGGAATTGGTTGGGCTTAAAAAAGTAGCCCTTTTTTTGTTGCACTACTCTGGACATGGACAAAAGACAAGGGGTGCAACAGGCAAAAGACATCCGTGAACCCATTAGTCGTACATAATTCAGACAAGTGAACAACATCCAAAGATATCCGGGCAGGTCTAAGGGAATCTGCTCCTGGTATAAAAACAGTATTCCAATCACCGTTCAAAACAAGGTTTTGAGCTGCCGGAATCTTCCATGACAGTGACCTGAACAATTCTATTCTTTTTTTTCTTTTTTTTTTGAAAGGAAGATCATTATTTTCCCTCAATAAGGAGTGAGCAGAAGACGGGGAGATAAACGGACACAGAGGAAGACGACAACTTCTTTGTGTTATCACAGGGGGATATCTCACGGGGTTGTGATATTGCCACGTTCCACATTCAAGGAACGGCTGCAACACATCTCCTCAAGTCAGTGCAACCGATACAAAAGGGGAACAACGACTATGAAAATGACGGCTGCAGCTATTGGTCAGATGAAGATGATGATGGAGTATGCGAAGAGGAGTTTGGAAAGGTTTTTGGCCTCTTGTTTTCAAGGGTGCCATCACATTCTTGGCGAGGGGAGGGGCAATGGGATGCATGTTTGGTGTCATCGTGGTTTGTTTTTTAATGAAGGAGAGGATTGTACAAATCGTGGACAAGGAATGAAGATGATGACGGAGTATACGAAGAGGAGTTTGGAAAGGTTTTTGGCCTCTTGTTTTCAAGGGTGCCAGCATACCAACTCACATTCTTGGCGAGGGGAGGGGCAATGGGATGCATGTTTGGTGTCATCGTGGTTTGTTTTTTGATGAAGGAGAGGATTGTATAAATCGTGGACAAGGAGAAGCATTAGGGTCGTCAAGTAGAACATTCGGAGGGAAGGAAGGGTCAGGGGGCCAACAGCCAAACTGACAAATAGTCACTTGAGGCGGTTAGGGGTGAAACGGTTGGAAGCATTCAAGTGAAGACCAAAGTAGAGTAGGGGGAACAAGTTGGTGGTCGAGATGCAAAGGAGTAGACAAGCATAATTTTGGGGCCCAGGAAGGAGGTCTGAGGGGTGGTGGGTAAAGGAGGTCCGACTCGGAGGGTTCCTGCTGTGTCCCCAACACTCAGGACCATACCCTACCAATGGCCAGGTAACTTGGACCTGCTGTGTCCCCAACACTCAGAGATACTTTTTGGATTAAACTCACACAGCAGGAACTGCCACAATCTTTTTTTCTGTTGTTCCTCGATTAAATTCTCTTCATTGCACTGGAGCAGCAAGACTTGCATATCTCCGATCGCAAATGGATAGGGTGGTGGGAAAGGGAGGGAGAGGGGAGGAACAGGGAGGGGTGGGAAGAGATTGATTGGGCAAGGAATACCGCCTTTTTTTCTCTTTTCTTCTTCTTCTTCGTCTTTTTTTTTTTTTTTTTTTTTTTTTTTAATAAAGAAACTCCCGAGCTGGAGCTAGGGGTGCTGGTAAGAGCAGACACTGCTAGCACCGCCGGGGAGGCTCCATCTATTGGTGGGGAGCGACACCTGCTGGAAATCAGGTCCAGCGTCCCATAACATTGAAATTATATTTGTTTGTGTGATCAGGCCCAACATTTTGTAAAGACCGCAGACTACCCAGGCTCACCTTCTAAAAATGGAATTCAGACTACCCAGGCTCACCTCCTAAAAGTGAAATTCCAAGAAGAAAAAATAAAACGAGAATGAAATTATTGCGTGGGCGAGCAAGTTTTTGACACCGCCATCTTTGGCGATTTTTCATTTTGTTTTGGCTTTGTCAAATGCCATGAAATTTTATACATCTGTATCTTACATCATAAAAAACCTACAAATAAAGTTTGAAAAAATAATATTTTTTTTCAGCCCCCGAAATAAAGGAAAAACAAAAAGTGAAAAGATAAAAAAAAACAAATTAGTAAGTGGGAAAGCATGTTTTGACACCACCATCTTTGCCGATTTTTCATTATTTTTTGGCTTCACAGAATGACTTAAAAATTGAGAGACAGGTACCTTACATAACAGATAAATCACAAAAAACAAATCAGAAAAAAAAAAAAAATTTTAGGTACTGAAAATATTTTTTGCGGGGTCCGAACCCCTTCGAGTTCGTGCCCCGTACAGGGACCTGAACGCCCGAACGTTCGGGGGTCAGCTTAGGGGCCTCCGTACGTTCGGCCTGGCAACTCTGTTGGTATGCATTGTAATATGGTGAAATAGTTTCTTTTGTTTATTATGAAGCATGGACTAGGTGGGAATGATGCTAGCCTTGAAGAAATGTTTGGCGGCCTAAAGTTTTGGTTGAAGAGGCAGATCCTACTCTTTGAGTATTGTATTTAAAATCATGAACTGTGTTAATATGTATGAGGGACGCTGGACCTGATTTCCAGCAGGTGCAGCTCCCCACCAATAAAATGGAGCTATTATAAAAAAAAAAAAAAAAAGATGTTCGGGAGGGTCTTGCCAGCATTGATTGCCTTGGGATCCAGGGGATTGACTGAGCAAGATACTGGAAGGAGGGAGAAACCTCTTCACCCTGCAACCGGCGCCAGATACCCACTGCCTTACTAGTTCCTCCCCGCCTGCTGGTCTCTCATACTCTCTTGCTCAGAGTGCTTCAGACGAGGAAAAGAAATATGGATGTTTAACGGCAGAAGCAGCCTCCCCGGGGAGCTCCAGGGAGGAGTTCTTTATATATGAGTAAGAGTGTGTAGAAGTCAATGTTACCTCATTCAAGACATGGTTTCTATCAAGGAGAGGGCATGGGGTGGGAAAGGGTCTGGAAAATCCGTGGGGGGGCGAAGTGGAAATGAGGGTTCAATGTTAGTCAGTCATTGAAACTTAAGCGGTAGTCCCTCATTTCTTCCAAATCCCTCTGTCCCTCTCCCCTGTCTCCACTCCATTCTACTCTTGCAATCCATCCTTCTCTCTCCCCTCCCACCCAGTCCGTGCAAAATGTTGTGATCCGTTGTCGAGCGCATCGGTCCCGCTAGGGGACCCTCCCGGCCGCGTCACGCAGGATTTGGCAGGACTTCCGTCGCGGAGAACGAAGTGCCGCTCCGGCCGAGTGCGCCAGCCGTACCTCTCGCGAGTCCCTGCGACAGGACAAACCCACGCGAGGCACCGCTTTACCTCCACCTGCGGGAGCTGTCACCATCCCTTAGGTAGGCGTATCCCCGCCGAGCTACTGAACCACATGCGAAAGCTTTTCATATGCAATTGCAGAGGTGGCCCAGCCGAGGGCGTTTCTCGTTCGCTGTAGCATAGGGGGTTACTCGTGGTTGAACGCCCAAGAAATCGAACCCGCACGCGAATCGACGTTTTGGGGGGTTGAGGTCCCAAACGCGACTCGGCGCCGGTCGACTAGGACGCATCACGCACACTACGCGTACACCACAACATTCACATCTACCCACACATAAAACATGGAAAAACACAAAACAAAAGACAACTCACCACCGCTCCGAATCCCTTCCTGCCCTAGGGACCATCTTACCACGCACCCTTTGGGACACCTTAGGGTGCTGAAGACGGTAAGGCCCTCAGGCCGGTTTTTACGCTCGCTAAAGGTTTACCCCCTTTAGCGTGCGCTTCAGCCGACGCCTGAGCATCGAAAGCGACCCCATGGCTTAAACGAGGCCACTCGGGTATGGGCACTACATGGTGCGCCGACATCATGATTGCTTACGAAAAATCCGCATTGTTGGTCGATATGCGTAAGTCCTGTGGTCGCGCGGCCTTATGTTAACCCGCGCGCGCGACACTTACTGATTTCCACACCATGAAGTTATGGGTCAGATACTGAAGGGATTATGAGTGTTGTGATGTACCCCCTTTAGTGAGCGCTTCAGCCGACGCCTGAGCATCGAAAGCGACCCCATGGCTTAAACCAGGCCACTCGGGTATGGGCACTACATGGTGCGCCGACATCACGATTGCTTACGCAAAATCCGCATTGTTGGTCGATATGCGTAAGTCCTGTGGTCGCGCGGCCTTATGTTAACCCGCGCGCGCGACACTTACCGATTTCCACACCATGAAGTTATGGGTCAGATAGTGAAGGGACTAGGAGTGTTGTGATGCTGTGTTTTGTTTTGTGTTTTTCCATGTGTTATGTGTGGGTAGATGTGAGTGGTGTGGTGTACGCGTAGTGTGCGTGATGCGTCCTAGTCGACCGACACCGAGTCGCGTTTGGGACCTCAGCCCCCCAAAACGTCGATTCGCGTGCGGGTTCGATTTCTTGGGCGTTCGACCGCGCGTAACCCCCTATGCTACAGCGAACGAGAAAGCCCTCGGCTGGGCCACCTCTGCAATTGCATACGAAAAGCTTTCGCATGTGGTTCAGTAGCTCGGCGGGGATACGCCCACCTAAGGGATGGTGACAGCTCCCGCAGGTGGAGGTAAAGAGGTGCCTTGCGTGGCTCTGTCCTGTCGCAGGGACTCGCGAGAGGTACGGCTGACGCACTCGGCCGGAGCGGCACTTCGCTCTCCGCGACGGAAGTCCTGCCAAATCCTGCGTGACACGGCCGGGAGGGTCCCCTAGCGGGACCGATGCGCTCGACACCGTCTCCTGACATCTCCTACTTGTTTAAAATGGTCTAGCTGTGCTTTTGTGTCTAGCCATCTTTGTGTGAGTTCGAAGTGTACTTGTTGCTGAATCTGTTCGGTGATTTCTGACTCCTCTACTCTCGCCTTTTCCATGGTAAGCATGCATCGCTGCCACCAAAGTGCCCATATCACTGCTCTCCTTCCAAATCTGAACATATTTTCTATGAAGGTTGTGACTGCTTCTGCCTGTGGCTAGTGACCAGCCAATATGGCTTGCCTGGACCAAGGCCAAGGAGTTGAGGATTCCATCTTTCTCCAAACGCGATCCCACCATCTCCATATGAATTGGGCGATTGGGCATTGCATGAAGATGTGTTCGACGATTTCCGCATTTTTGTTGAATGGAAAAAGACTCTGGCATCCGTGGCACCACGGGAGCAGCAAACCCTTTAATGCTAAATCGGTACGGTCAGTCAACCAATTGTTTGTTGGCAAGCAGCGGTGGGCAATCTGCCATTGCAGGGATGTGATTTTCTTAGTGTTTGGCTTTTTGTGCTTGGAACCATCTAATTGGAGATAATAGGGAGCGGTCCACGTTTAGGTGTCTGGCCCATCGATCGTTTACCACGTCTCGAAGTCGTCTTTAGGTCTGAGCATTTTGTACACTGATTTGGCCGACAACTGGTGAAGGCTGATACGGCCCCCTTTGGGGCCTCCCCTCCTTTGGGAGGGTTCCCATATCCATTCTGCTGGGTCCAGGGCCAACTCCTGGATTGGTTTGAAAGGCTGGAACACCTTCCTTTGTCCTTTCTCCTCTAGCACTCTCACCCTGTACACAGATGCTTTCTCCTTCCACTCGAATGGAGCTCTTCTACCTTGAAGGACGTCTGCTTTGGTGATTGCGTAGTGTTTAACCAGGACATTCTGGGGTGAGACCGTCTGTATCAGTCCTATCCTTTGTGGAGACTCCGTGCTCGCTAACCAGTCGCCTTCTTTTAAGGAGGGGCCTCGTTTAAGGATTTGGTACCATGCAAGGGGGATAGCTTCGATCAGGTTATCGAGATGTTCCTCCATGTGGTGGTAGTATCGTAGGGTTTCTCGCATTTGGTCTCCTGTTTTCCAATCCCTCCTATCAGTGTGCTCAAGGTTGACGTAATTGCCCTCTTAATATCCCAGTCGGTCTGAAAAATATGAAGCCGAGCTTTGAGCTTGCACCACTTTTGTATTAACTACATCTTTATGAGTTCTTTGACCCGCTCTGTCAGTCAAGTGCCCTCCACCCTGACCCATTTCAGAGCCAGGGTACATCGTTGTCGCCACATAACCTATAAGATCGTATGTCTTCCTAATCTATACTAATTGTTCTCAAAAGTGGATGCTTGTGCAACTGCAGGATAGTGACCAAGCAGAATGGCTTGCCAGGACCATGACCAGGGCGTCTCTGGACCCATTTTTCGTCGATGCGATCTCACCAACGCCACGTCAGCAATGCAACAGGGCACTGCATGAAGATGTGTTCTATAGTCTCATTTCGCTTTTGTGGGGGGTAGGTCGTGGTGCATCTCTGACACCAAGGGAGTGCCACCCCTTTTTGTTCCAGGCAAGTGTGATCTATCAACCAGGCATTTGTTGGCAGGCAGCGGTGGGCGATCTGCCACTGCAAAGATCTGATTTTAGCCGGTCTTATCTTGGTCTCGCTGAACCATCTGATCGGTGTCAAGAGAGCCCTGTCCACATTCAGGTGTTTGACCCATCTGTCGATAATGACGTCTCGAAGTACTCTCTTAGGCCTTAGCATCTTATATGTGGACTTAACCGACAAGGAGTGCAAGTGGATCCGTTTGTCTGAGGACACCCCAGTCCGTCTTGTGGTTCGCCACTGCCACTTCTGGGGGTCAAAAGCCAGATCTTGAATGGGTATCTGTGGCTGGAAAACCATAGCCTCTTCACCCTTCCCCAATACCCGTATCCTGAATGCATCTGCGTTGTCCCGCGACTCTAACGAGTTGGTGGAGCCCTTAAGCTGGTTCCTTGTCTGTATCGTGTAGTATTCAACCAGCACATCTGTAGGCCGCACCATATGGATTCTTCCTATCCTACTGGGGTCGTCCCGAACGGCCACCCAGTCACCCACTTGAAAACTGGGCCCTTTTTTTAGCAGCCTGTACCAGTCAAGCGGTATTGCTTCAATAATCAGCTCTAAAATGAGTCTAAATGGTTTTCTATGTCGTGACAATACCAGAGGGAGTCCTGCAGTTGAGTTGTTGTCTTTCAGTTTCTCCTTTCCTGGTTCCATAGATGTCCTACCCATAGCACTCCTTGCTTGACCCACCCCTTCCATGGAGCCACCGAGCTACAAAGCACCTGGCCATGGTGGGGGGCAATCCATCTGCCAAATAGGGTTTGGCGGTACATATCTTCCCAGCGCTCCGGTGGTGGTTTATCAGAAAGGGGAAGCTTGTGCCAGTTTTTCAAAATTGTGAACCAGAATTCTGCTATTGGTCAACCTTGAGTTCTACGTGGGATCGACCAATAGCGGTCTAATAACCACGTGAGGGGGTCCACCTCTGGAGGGCTGGGCGGGGCTAATCGTGCAATGTGGTCAAGTGCTAGTGCACACCATGGGCTTTTGGTGGTAAGGATCAGCATCTTCAGCCATTGAAGGCGGAGGGCCTGAACTTGTGTTGGGGGATCGATAATCCCTAGGCCCCCGCAATAAACACACCTCTATCTTTGGCAGGGCACTGACAATTAATAATGTGGTGTTTGCCACTCCATGGTATAAATCAGTGATGGAGGTCTTCCATCGTCATATTTCTCCCAGGACGCAGCCATAAGGGAGATAGCTGCTCGCGGGGGCAGCGCTGCCAGGAGCGCTGCGCCCCGCATGCGTAGGATTGGTCGGAGCGGTGGCGGTCGAGGGTGCGATGTGGGAGCGAGTTGTCGTTCATGGTGGTGCTGGCGCGCGGCGATGGTTGGTGGGAGGTGGTAGGATGGGCGTTGTGGTTGCATGGTTGAGGGCGTAGGTGTCGCTGCCTTATAGGGCAGCGCGATGTTGTGGTTGTGCGGTGCGGTGATGGGAGGGAGCGTACAGGTTGAGTTGGTGAACGGTGTGGAGGTTAAGATTGACCATCGTGTAGATCCTTAGCGACATCTTGAAGAGTCAGGCGACGTGAAGGGGTGAAGACGCATGGACACGAGGCGAGATAAGGTAAGGCACGGGAGAGTTTGGTGATGGGGGAAGGGCAACCAGGTAGGTGGGGTCTGCTGTTCTTGTCCTGTGTTCATATACCCGTCCCCCTTCCTTGACAGTATGGAAAAGCTAGAGTTAGGGTAGCTTGAACCCCCTGTGGCAACTCGTTGACAGGTTTGGCGAGGGGTGTCACACCGTTTTCATTTCCCTTGAGAGATTGAAGATGGTCGTTTATATCTTTGGGGTGTTAGCTTTGCTTCGAGCCCAGATGCTAGCAGTGGGAGGGAGGTAGTCCTTCTTTCCCCAAAGATGCAGGGGTAGGGTTTGAGAGGTGGGGTAAGTGGTTGAGTTGAGGAAGAAGGGACAGGAATCTAGTATTAGTGGATTAGGATTCTGCCCACGCGTCGCCTGGTTTCCTGATAATTTGAAATCTACAGTCTGAGATTATTTCCGCAATTTCTTAACACTTTGATTGTGAATTATCTCATTGTACTCTGATAGTTTTCTGATTGCTTCTTTTGATGATTGCACTCCGATTGTTTTCTAATCGTTTCCTCTGATCCTATCTTTAAAATACTTTTTATCCTGTGAGTTACTTGTTAAAATGAAAATCGTAAATCAGACTCTGTTTCTATTAGGTTCATAATTCTTGATGTAATTTTCTTGTTCTTAACAACGATCTTAACCACTATGAGGATTATCCTCTTGATTTTAGATATTCATGAGTCCAATTTGGACACCTTAGATAGATTTCATAAATCTCGTTTTTTAAATTCATAAAACCATAAACTTCTGAAATGTTCTAGATAAGAGTTCTTAATTTCCCTAATCTTCGTTTTGACCAATTTCTACTTGATGAAATCTGTGTCTGCAAAGAGATGTTCTAGATAAGAGTTCCTAATTTCCCTAATTTTCGTTTTGACTAATTTCTACTTGACGAAACCTGTGTCTGCAAACTTAATTGATTTCTATCATGGTAAACTTCGAATCTGTTTTGTCTTCCCTCAGGATGGTGCATCAGTTTAGGGTGGTCCGGATCTGCTAGGTGGTTGGATGGTTGGTTATGGCTGGTAGGTCAGGAGGATTCTGTTGGGGCGGCTCATGCCGGTGCTGGAGTTGAGGGTCTGTAACCTGGGTAGGAGCTTGAGGCATGGGGAGTTATGCCGTCAGTGCGGCATAACCAGTGGGTTCGACGAAGTCATGGCCGGGGGTGTTCCCCTGTAACTGTGGGGCTTGATGACTTTGAGGAGTAGTCGAGGGTGGAAGACACTTCTTTCCGTGCGAACAAGGTGGACCGGTTCTGGGGTAGCGGTGGCGCCCTGTCACCCTAGCATGAGGAAGTTTGAGGTCTGCCGCGTTTTTGTACGAGGACTGACGGCCTCCACCTTCCCTCCTGCTTAGCAGGTCCAGATTTTCATAGTATTGGTCGAAAGTCCGACTTAGGGCATCCGATGGTATAGTCTGTTAAATTCCTAAATTTTCTATAAATCCGTAGCCTGTCTTAAATTCCCTGTACCCAGTTCACATCTGTTTCCAGTTTCTGTGGGATTCGCGACTACTTTTTTGAGGGCGATTACTTTTTTGAGGGCTTTGTCTGAGATGGTCTCTAAAAATTGGCTATAATTCGCTTCTTAAAATTCCGTGAACTGTTGAACTTATTTCGTGAATTCGTACGGGGTGGTGCTGTTGAGCTTTGGGGGATCTGTCCAAGATGGAGGGCAAAGGGCACGAGATGACTCTTTGTGAGGACGGAGAGAGGGTTGCATCGGGGCTGTGTGAGGGGTACCGGCTAGGGGAACTTTCATTGGATGCGATTGGCGTCAGGCAGCTTGGGTTGTCGGATGGGTACCGGCTGATGAGGGTTTACTCTGGTACGATTGGCCTCGGACAGTGCTGGTTCACCCCCTCGAAGATGAAGAGTGGAATTTCCGAGGGGGCAGGAGATTGCAAGATGAGGATTGTGTCTGGCTCTTGCTGAGGACATGGTCTTTCGAACTCTTTACTAGGACGGAGTTGGGGAGGGTGAAAGGGGGACAGGCGAGTGGAGGTTCTGTTGGTTTTTGGGGGATCTGTTTAAGATAGAGGGCAAAGGGCATGAAATGACTCTTTGTGAGGACGGAGAGAGGGTTGAATCAGGTCGTCTGAGGGGTACTGGCTGGGGGATTTTTCATTAGATGCGATTGGCATCGGGCAGCTTAGCTGCCGGATGGGTACCGGTTGATGAGGGATCATCCGGGTGCGATTGGCCTCAAGCAGCGCTGGCTTACCCTCTCGATGACGGAGACTGGAATCCCTGAGGGGGCAGTAGATTGCAGGATGAGGATTGTGCCTGGCTCGTGCTGAGAATATGGTCTTTCAAACCCTTTACTAGGACGGAGTTGGGGAGGATGAAGGGGTTCTGATGGGGGTGGTTGAGAACGGATGCGATTGACATTGAGTGGAGTCTCGATGGGTACCGGCCGTGGTCAGCTGACTTCATTAGAAAGTACCCGGGACCTCCCTTTCGATGACGAAGACAAGGCTGTTGCACTTGTTGGTCTTCCGGGACCTCCCTCTCGATGACGAAGTCAGAACTGTTGCACAGCAGCATGGAGTGGTGAGTGGGAAAGATGGTGGGTTATCACGCGTCCTACCAGTGTGGGGGCTAGCTGGTAGGATGGTAGTATGGTATAGCAGCAGCTGAGATGGTGGCTCCGCTGCAGTTAGTCTTGCCGGAGTGAGGTAAAGTGGATAAATGGGGGTTATCTGAGTCGGTTCTGAAATCACATGTCTGAATCCAAAAAAAATAAAAAATTGGGAGAAGGCTCCACTGCAGTTAGTCTTGCCGGAGTGAGGTAAAGTGGATAGATGGGGGTTCTTCTGAGTCGGTTCTGAAATCACATGTCTGAAGCCAAAAAAAAATAAAATTGGGAGAAGATGGTGGGTTATCACGCGTCCTACCAGTGAAGGGGCTAGCTGGTAGGATGGGAGTATGGTATAGCAGCAGCAGAGATGGTGGCTCTGCTGCAGTCAGTCTTGCCGGAGGGAGGTAAAGTGGATTGATGGGGGTTCTTCTGAGTCGTTTCTGAATCATGAAGTTGTCATAGATATGTCTGAAGTAGCTCTAATTCTCTGAGCCAAAGCCGGGTAATGGCCCTGGTATCTCAATTTTCAAATTCCATTCTTAGGCCAATTGGATTTTTCTAGTAGGATTCCTAGCCTCATTTGCATGAAATTTTCTGACGAGTTTTTTGAATGTACTCGTTATGGGACGCTGGGCCCGGTTCCCAGTTCGTGCCAATTTGTGAGGATATGTTTGTATCTATGGGACGCTGGACCCGGTTTCCAGCAGGTGTTGCTCCCCACCAATAGATGGAGGTTTGTTTTGTTTAAAAAAAAA
>BFEA01000838.1:426071-448365 GCA_003427395.1 Chara braunii | reverse complement strand
AACCAACGATCTTCGTTTGGATCCATACGATGCCTGAATCTGACCCGGTATTCTCTTGCGGGTCTCGTCGGTCTTTTGATGTTCAACCTCACGACCTGTACTGTCTTCCGGTCGGAGTGATTAAACAGGAGGGTAGGGATATAAGTCGCTCCGGCTAGTCYGAGTTCCGCCTAGCCTTGGGTAAGTTAGGGGAAGGACGGTAGGATGTGTCCGTGGGCGCTGGCCTGCCTTGCTTAGGTAATCCTGCTGGGTAGACTCTCTGAATTGGGCCTGTAGAAGATTGTATGAGCCTGGCGTCCGAAGTTCCCGTACAGCGAGGTTCGTCCGCTTCCGCTTTCACTATTGGCCCAGCCTTGGTGCTTGTCACTGCTGTCTGGTCCAAGTTGCCCTTGATACTGGTAGGGTGATGGTCCTGAGTGCTGGTCACACTGAGGTAGGATAGTTGGGACAGGGGGTGCGCTGGGAGTATTAACATGGGATGGGTTGGGTAGGTGATCTATCTCATTTGCTGCCGCTCCCAGCAATCACCGCGGGTCTGGTCCTTGGCCTCTACAAGACCCTGGGACCATGTCCCACTAGCTCCGTTGAGCGAATTCTACGTTTGGTTTTCGACGCTGTGTGACTGTACGCGACCATGGAGATGCACGTTGTGCAAGTCATCTAGAGGTCCGTTTTTAATAAAAAAAGGCAATAGAGACCATCGTTGCTTTTTCTTACAAGAAGAAGCAGAAGTAAATCCTCTCTCTCAAATACTACTCCCCCTACCCTCGCCACTTTCCGTTGAGCTATTTGTCTCCCTTTTTTTAGACAGCCAGCTCAACGACCGTCTTATTCCCCCAAAAGTCGTCTTTTTGGAGAAATTTTACAAGCCTCCCTCCGTTTGCCATTTTCATATGGGATTCTGGCAACTTTTCATTTTCGACTGTGGACTTGCCCGTATGCCACTCCAGTTGTGAAAAAAGAGAAAAAAGAACGAAGTGTATCCGCACGATTTATACATGCATTTCCCATTTTCAATCGAATTTAAATGAACAGTTTCAGCTTTCACACCGTTGAGTTGCATAAACTAAACGGTGCAAGTGGGACATGGTCCCTAGGCTTTCAAAAAAAAAAAAAAAAAAAAAAAAAAGCGGAACAGCCCTTGGAAGATCAGCAAAATGGGGTGTGCCAAGGATTTTTGGAAAATTGAGTCTGGGAACACAGACGAAACTGAAATCCCCCGTGTGGTTCCAGTTTTAGTAAGAAATGGCCCTAGCCGTCTGGGAAAGAAATGGTGTGTGCTGCTTTCAAACGTTCGTTTAGTCCAAAACGTATCTCTGAACTTCCATGCAGGCTACTTGACATCTCTTTGAGCGGAAAAGCGGGGGTACGCACGCGGGATCACGTTTTCGAATTAAGTCCCGGCGCCACTCGTTACAGAGCTCGGAATCCGACATGGACGGCCTCAGCCTGGTCGCCCTTTCCTTGTGTTCGTCCTCGCCACGTGCCCGATAGTGGAACCCCTTTTCCTGATAACACTTGGTGCGGTGGGAATCACTATAGAAAGGAATTTTTCCTTAAAAAAAAAAAAAAAAAAAAAGGTGGCTACGCAGTGTTGGGCCAGTGAGGTTCCACCGCCATTCACGGGATGACAATCAATTCGTTAAAAGCCAATAATAAGGGGTACGGCGGAAAGTGAGTATCAACAATGACAAAACCAGTGCCTACGAATCCTGAGCACCTTGTTTCGGGAGGAAAGTAGCAGCGGTACACGAGAATTGGCGCAATGGGGGTATGGAAAGTCGGCGCCCAGTCGGATCGGTGTAATCAGTCAACATGGCATAAGCAAGGTTGATTGTGTACGTCTACATCGCCTTTCGATATTTGCGACGGCTTCTCGTACGTGACACTCACATTCACGTGTCATTTCCTCGTTACACGGGGACTGGCGTAATGGGGGCATGGGAAGTCGGCGCCCAGTCGGATCGGTGTAATGGGTCCACATGGCATAAGCAAGGCTTATTGTGTATGTCTACTGAATCCGTTATTTGAAAACAGGCACAACACTAGGTTTTCATTATCAAAGTAACAACTCAATCGATGTATACAAGAAAATGTTTTTTTCCTGACTTGTTGTGATGCTCTCGTGAGTTCGCCCAATCGAGTTGCAATCATAAAAGATGAGCAAGGATAAAAGATCACTCATACATAAACCGTTCGATACGATGGAGCAAAAGGAAGGACTGGGCAAGATCACACAAACTCGCTGGTTTCTCAAATTCATCGATGCTCGTCCTTGCGAGATCCGATTGAACTTAACGAGACGAGCAGGGCATGACCTCAGGGTAGGGGTGAGGGGTCATCTAAACATTTGGACATCCATGAAGGGAGACCCTTAGAGGAAGAGGGGAGAAGCAGTATTGAAAAGATGTTGACGGAGCCATAGCTTGACCGAAGAAAGGGACTAGGGTGAGAGGAGGAGTTACAAGCATACAGGTAGATCTGAGAAAAACCCGACATTCCACCATGGACTTAACTTCCAAAATAAGAGGAGGAACCGACAATCAAAACGCACAAACCTTTGCTCTCTTATCATGCCCCCGAGCCATGCAACCACTCGTACACACACACCTTCCTTATCGAGGTATTGGCGATCCCGACCACCACATACCAACCTCACACCACAACGATCATCACCCCGCCAACTCAACTTCTATATCGACTTGCCCACATCCCACATTCTGTCGCAGCCAACCGACGCACAACCTTGCAAAACTACAGTCAGTTCGTCAGAACTTTTTGACTCGCTGTACATATACGTCATCTAGCCAAGACTTCCCTGCAGTTCGCAGATGGGTTAAGAGAGTTTTTCAGATACGCTTGTGGAATATATAGTTGCGAAGAGGGAAATAGAAGATGGGAGAGGACGGGGATGGGGTAGGAGGGAGTGAAGAGAGAATAGGGGTTAATCGCCTGGGGAAACTTTAAGCCATACCGAACCGTGCGAGTTCTTTCGCAACTATCACAGCGTGAGGGGATTAATTCTCCTTACACGATACCGTCTGATGGCTTGAACACCCTAGGGGAGGATATCGGTACGGAGTTCCTGTAGGGGGATGAAGGCAGGAAGAAGGAGGGCGCAAAGAGTAGTGCGGACCAGGACCAAGATTCAGATGGAAGGAGAGGGAGAGGAGCGCGAAGGGAAAGGGGGTGAAAAATAGTTACGGGTGAAAGGGGGAAGGTGTGAAGAAGAGAAATGTGAAGATGGCAATGGCGCATAGCGGAAAGCGAGGGAAGTTTACATGCATGGCGCCGACACATAGACAAAAAGGCAAAAAAATAGTTATGTTCTGTCCATTCGAACTCTAAAGCTAAATCAAGATTGAGAATTCCAAAAACGATATCTGCGCGCTGAATTGGAAATGCGAAAATCCTACGCCTATTCTGATCCCTACTGAAAATTCACAGAGCTTTCAAGGGCGCTTTTAGGAGCATTCTCTTGCAAGAAAAAACACGTCAGCGTGAAGTGCTTCGACTACATATTCCGGAATTCCCAACTACCGAACAAAATTTTTAGTGCACCCACTAAGACGCCCGTATGTCCTATGCAAATTCATGGATTGCCGACGAAAAATTGTGAAGAAGTTCGGGAAATCAACGAGTTTCAAACTTGGGAGGGTCTCCATGATCATTGATTTCATGCGCCACCTACCGCCCAAAACGAAGGGTACCCCTAAAGCCCATTAGAGATTGAAAAAACCCGGATACCAAAACTCAAGGCTTCAAAAGCTCGTTCATGTACAAAAGTTGGCACGTCACATATGTGACGTTCGGGGGGTTCCAAAATTATGATATCTCCTGATTGCATGCACGAAAGTCAGGAAAGGCTAACTTACATGAGAAGAAGAGTGAGAGAGAAGAGGAACCCAGCATATCAACAAGCAGAAAAAAATGCATGTTATTATATTGAACTGATATTGTGGGACAGAGAGAAGCACATGTTGATGCCAACTTCGATTGCAAAGCTCTCGTGAGGTTTTTGCCATCGCGAGCTGCCGATAGTCTTCCGCAACTGCAAAGGAGATTGAGACCTCAATATCTACTATCTAGATCTGCTTTGCTTGCTATTGTCGGCTCACTGATGCTCCGCTCGATTGTAATTAACTAGGAGTGGAGGGGGAGGGGGTCGGGGCCATTGCGACGGAAGCGAGGGAAAGTAATCACAGGGTTTGTCACCGAGATCAACGAAAAGGATGATCTGATAAACGCGAGGGAATGGATGATTGGGTCGGGAGAGGGAGGTGAGGTATTCAGTGTAGAGAGTGGGGATCGTGCACATGGTATTTCACGCATGGACTCATAGTCTTCCACGACAGAGAAGGTCCCGGAAATGATGCAATACAACTTGAACTCCGTATGGTTGTACTGCCTCCATGCGACACTGAAGAGGAGGATATTGAGGAGAAAGGAGAGACCGACATGGGGGTGGGCTTCACATAGCAAATTGACAAAACAATGACGATAGAAAAGCTGGTTGGCGAAGATGCGAAGTCGAGGGATAATTCGATGTGGGGGAGCGGGAAGAACGAAAGCTAATCAAGAGGGTGGTGGAGGACGGGACGTAGATGGAGCGTTCGAGCGGGAAGAAAGACGGGGCCAAACCGCCGAGGGGGCAGCAGAGGAGGGAGATGGTGAGCGAAAACGGCGGCAACAATGGGAGGATTATGCACCATCGTGGCGACTAGCTGCTTCTTTAGGCAAATCAAGATTCCACGTGGAATCCACTGGTATGGCTGGCCGGGAGCTTGTTGACCATACTTCATGGTGTTGGAGTTGTGATAACTCCTCGTGCTGTTCTGCCGGCGGATAGTTTTCCTCCTCTTTGCCTTCCTCATCCTCGACTTTTTTTTTTTTTTTTTTTGTCGTGGATTCAACTTCTGCTTCCTTTTCTTCTTCTTGCTCACCGGGGAGCGCTTATCGGTTTGGGATAGTTGTCAGATTGCAGCTCCCCGTTGTCGCGATGAGTTGTCCATAAATCTTCCATATCAGAGTTGTCGGGGGAGAGCTCATCTAAATTGAGGAAGTTCCACTCGGATGGGTCGTGCTGGTCCGAGAAATGTCCACCGTCCTCCGTGCAACTTGTCTAGATGATCGTTGGTGTTAGCGTTCGCTCCAAGGTCACTGGCTCCATCTGATTTGGGTCTTTGTATTGAAGGAAATGATACTCAAAGGTAGATTGTCGACGATCTGCGCTAGAAAGACGAGGATCTCGTTGGCAATGGTCGCTCTCCCTCCTTGTGCTACCTCACCGAAAAGGAGCCCCGCAAGAAGTCCGGTTGTGTCTGATGGCCACACAGGCCCACACTTGCACCGGAAGCAGAATAGTCTCGTCTGGATAGACCACTTCCCGATCTTCATAATAGTGCGCCCAATGTGCCTTCACAGATAGCATGCAGAAATTGGTTGCCACAAATCTAGTCCAATCACGAGCGTACTGAAGATGGAAGGAGGTATCGCTATCGGGCGGATTTCAAGAGAGAGCAAAGGATCGGCCCAAGATGGCCAGACAGTTGGAAGGTTAGAGGGGAGAGAGATAGTGGAGAGGCGATTCATCTGCGAGGAGGATGGAAAGGACGAAGAACATGAATAGTAGGGCTGGAGAATCCGATGTACTTGATAGTAGAGAAAAGGTGTCGATACTCTCCATTCCCACTACTTCTTCGCCCGACGTAGCTAATCGTTGCCGCCAATCGATCACCAGTTCACGCCCCCACTCATATAGTCTCTCTACCACTTCGCTTCACCGAGCAGTGTCGATACTGCAGAGGTCGCTGCTGAACACGAGGATGATTGTCACGTCACTTTGCCTGGGCCGAGAGAAACGTTAAAAGGATGATGCTTCCACCGAGATGACTGCAGAACCACGATCCGTCGCTATGTTCACTTCCACCGTTGCATATCTAGCTTGCATGCTAAACAGCTGCGCAAACCTCAATAGATCAGAGTTAAGTCGTAGATGAGACACTTGGGCGAAATTGCAGAGACAGTTGAGGTTGAAAAAGTTGAGTAGAGATGACCGACTCAAGTGCGAAACTCATGGCGGTTGCTGCAAGCAGGGGGAATCAAAAAAGAAGGAGGAAGAGCAGGATCTTCGTCACTGCAAGAGAGAGATGAGGAAGAAGCAGGATAGTCGAGGGAAGGAAAAGGACGAAGGTAGGAGATATGTCGGACAATGGGAAGGGAGCTATGACTTGCGCCCGTCTTAGGAGCGATGCGCACAGTATTCAACCCGTTCAGGTCGAGTTCCACTACGGGACAGCAGCCATAAAATTTGGGAGCAAGTTTCTAATCGCGTGCACATTTACACAGTTGTATGAGGTCCCCTAATTTATACTGAATTTGAGGGCCCACATTCCCATTCCGGGCCTCGTAACTGCGGACCTGCCTACCGTGGGCCAATTCTATCATATTTTGTTTCTTACGGGTCAATCGAGGGACTGGCTTTCCATTAATTCGGCGTACCTTTTGGCCATAGCCTTGAGAGACGCCCACATGTCTTCTCCCCGCGGCTCGACAATTTCAGAGACATCCTGGTTGATGACGCAGGGGATATTGTTGGTCCGTAGTTCAAAGGGGGTGAATCCTGTTGATTCGTGATGGGGGTCCGGTGAATTCCAATGATTTGGTACAAAATTTCGGGTCAGGGATGCATGTCATTAGCCGATAGATTCCGTCGTAGTGCGGTCTTAATCATGCGGTTCACATTTTCCATGAGTCTGTTGGACTGAAAACGTGCGGAGCAGTGTGTAGGAGAGTGACGACTCTACGTGTCAACAACTCGTCTACTTCAAACTTGAACTCAAACCCATTGTCGGTTAAGACTTCCTTTGTACCCAGATAGGTATTGAGGTAGCGATCGATGTAGGTAGCTACTTTCGAGCTGTACGTGTCTTGCAAGGATAAACCTCTATGTATTTCAAAAAATTATTAATTAAAACCGATACAAGGGTGGTGAACTTTGGGTTGGTATGGAGGTGTTGGGCCCTCGGGTTGGGGATTTTGTTCTATGGAAAACCTCTGGATTATTAAGATTGCACTATCATTTCATTGTTTCCTACCTGGATTTCTTAATCAGTTATGATTTTGGGTTGTCAAAACCACCACATATCATTGTAGGGCGTATTTCAGTGTTTCCCGTTGGATAGCAACTTTGGGCGGTATTTGGGGTTCATACTGCAGCTCGGGAGTTTTTGACTCACCTCGGTTTCTGGATCTGCCCCAGGAACAGTGCCAACTCCGATGGGACAACTCCCGGGGCCACGGACACCGGTATATATGGATAGGTAGTAGAAGCACTCATCGTGCTTTTGAGCTCAGTTGCGACGACCGTTGCACACGAGGAGATGGGTGGCAAGTCCCTGCACAGGCACGAGCCTTGAGGCACTCTGGCATTTATATTTTTCTTCAGGGCTCCCACCCACGCCTATTCGCTCGGTTTTGGGCCCTATAGGAGGACACTTTGTTCTATGGAAAACCTCTGGATTGTTAATATTGCACTATCATTTCATTTTTCTCCTACCTGGATTCCTTAAACCACCAGTACTTGGCCCAGCTATCGGCCGCGAAAAAAAAAAAAGTAGAAACGTTTCTAGTTGGATGAATTGGGGCGCTCTTGTAGTGGCCTGTACATTTCCTAAAATCATGGCGCGCTAACGGGCACGACTTTAGGAAGTACTGGTGGTTTAATCTGTTGCGATTTGGGGTGTAAGAACCACTGAATATCAATCTCTTAAGGCGAACCTAATTAACCCAATCCAACCAATACTTACAAAACCCTAAGTCGATTATAAACAGCACATAACCACCAACGAATACCAACCCAATCTCTATCGAATAGTACTAATCCCAATAATGTTGTCCCATACTCACAATCCACAACATTGAGAGGCAGAAACAATAAATAACTCTCTGGGCATACTAACCTAATCACCATTGTAGGATGTCAAGTTGTCAACCCTAATAACGGCCTTCTACACTCACGATATATACAACATTAAACCACTAGTACCTTTCCCCCCTTGAAAAAAAATGTCGCGGCAGTTAACACAAAAAATTGTTATCTCCGCCAATTGGCTGGCGCGGCCAGCCAGATATGCCCGCCTCGTTTCAATTTTTTGTGGTGCGGAGGGCAAATTCGGCGCCTTGGCAGATATATGGGAAATGTGCTGGCGGTTTAAGGTTGCAAACAGAGGCGACAAAAACACCATCTGTCGAAGGGCCAAAGAAGAGGGAATTCTGAGCGACACCACGCCCAAAGTAGGAGCATCTGATTCAGCAACAGTGGACGATACCGGTCATGGCTTAAAAGTCCGTTGTCGCTCCTCCAAAAGTTGACGTTCATCGATACACTCTCCTCCTTCATCTGTAGGTCTTCACCAGGTCAAGGTTGCCCCCGTTCCAACAATGCATCACCAATCCATAAATCGTCGATGGGCTTTCCAAGATGACATACACAAGAATCCTCCATATCGAAAGCGCAATCGTAAAAAGCTCCGCATCTGAATCAGGGGCAATGCCCCCGACCGGTTTCATATTCTGGTATATTGCGACACGTGCTGCCCGCCCGGTGCCCACACTTCTTGCCCTAACCTCTCTCAGCACGACAGGATTACCGACTTAAAGTCTCGGCCAAGACCAGGCTTTGGCGGGAACATGGTAGTGTTCCGTTGAAGCGGCACCCACTCGCGCCCACACGCCCCTCTTCCTGCCACTCCAGCCACTCTGCCAGCCCTTGTATTTTCTTTCCTGGTACTCATGGCAGTGACATCCAAAATAGAACAAGAAAGAAAAAACACGAAGGGAAAAAAAGAAATTTCCCTAACGCCGTGATAGCCATCAGATACATTCTATGAGGTGCTAGTGTGACTGTGCCCTCCCTGAGGCCACCTGTCCGATGAACAACAAATGAAGAACAAAAAAAAGAAAGCATCCCTTAAGCCACCAGTACTTCCTAAAGTGGCGCCCGTTAACGCTACGCGATTTTGGGAAACGTACGGGCCACTACAGGAGCGCCCAAATTCATCCAACTAGAAACGTTTCTACTCTATTTTTTTCCGCGGCTGATAGCTGGGCCAAGTACTGGTGGTTTAAGAACAAAAAAAAGAAAGCATTCTGTGATTGCGGTCCGATACAGGAAGCTACAGTTCGAGTGTGATTATGAGGTGAGTGAGGCAGTCAGTTGCGCGGCATGGAATATGCCCTGCATCCAGTGGCCTAGCTCAGTTGGTAAGGCACGCAAACCATTGGCCTCATGTACCTTCCTGGGCAATCTTTTTTTTTTTTTTTTTTTTTTTTTTTTTTTTGAAAAGCCCTTGCGATATCCCTCTATCCTGGCGATGGTAAGAGAACCGTCAGAATTGAGGGCTTATCTGTACTTCCTGGGCAATCTTGGCGCTCGCCACCAAGAGATATGCCGTTGGTTCCCCCGAGTGGCATTGAGCAGAGACTGCTGGTGTTCATAGGGGGAGGGGACCGGAGGGGAGGCACAGTGACTGGCCCATCAATGAAGCTCGGTCCTGATGCTACCTGCTGACCCCTGGCCAGTATCGCCCACCTGCTGTAGCAGGTATCGCACCTGCTGGCGGGTGCAGCTCCTGCATGTTCCCTCGTTGGAGGCTTGAGCACGGATGTGGCTGCTACGGGGTTCCCCGTAATACTACAATGACAATAAAAAACGCCTGAAAGGCCGTCCTGTCCAGATTCGACAGGTAATTGAATTGGTTGGGCACGACTGAGTCCCAGTCCAGCAAGACAAATGACCACAGCCCCAGGAAACAAAGAACAAATGCTGATCTACAAGATGTATCAACGGGACGCTGGACCCGGTTTCCAGCAGGTGCAGCTCCCCACTATAAGTTGGAGCCGCCCGATCACTGTACATAGCAACTGTAAAGAGATCCAATAGGGTAGACAGGAACAAACAGTAACAATCTTACAAGTACAGAATGACAGACAAACAAATAAACAAACAAATAAACAGACAAACAGCTCAGCACAAACTACATTACAACCGATAGCTGGTACAGAGTACATAGCAACGGCATAGAGCTCGAATTCTACCACAATCTGATTGTTTTCATAGTCAACATGACTCACATTGTAAAGTACACTGCAATAGAAAGATTAGTATAGGCTACAGGCCCACTAACCTGTCACGACCTTATTGCTATCGTAGTTGACATGGATTAAATCCAACTGTATAATTGCAATTTAAATGTACTTGATGGGGACGCTGGACCCGATTTCCAGCAGGTGTTGCTCCCCACCAATAGATGGAGCCATCCCGGCACTGCTAGCGGTGTCTGATCATATCAGCACCCCTAGCAGTCGCTCGGGCTGTTTCTTGCAAAAAAAAAAAAATAATAATAATAAAAAATGAATTGGTTGGGCCGATCAGATTTATCAACCGCAGCCATTGTGGGGCTCGGCCTCCTGAAAGTTTGGAGGTAGACCAAAACTTGTCAAAAATAGGCTCGGAGGTACTAGTGGTTAAAAAAAAAAAAAAAAAAAAAGAATACGCCCTGCCTCGCTGGCAGGGCACCAAAGGAAATGAAAAGAAAAAGAAAAGAAAAAGAAAAGAAAAGAAAAGAAAAGAAAAAAAAATAGCAATCACTTTCCAAGCATAGTGGCCAGATACATTCCTCAAAGCACTGGTGTGACTTCCACCAAATTGAATGTCCCTGGATTTGAAGTTCTTAGTTTCTTTTTTGTGGGAAACTGCTCCTGAGGCAAGAACAGACAAAGTGGCGCCAGTGTCATCGTTTGAGTTTCAGAATTTGCGAGTTTAGCCGGGGGTTGAAACTGTGGCGGTTTTTTTGAAGCGGCATGAATGCAGATTTACCAGCGGCTCTTTTTGCCCTGTTTCGAGAACTACCAAAGTTGCCTATTTCAAACGCTAGGTGTGACCCAGGAGCCGTTGCCCCTTTCTTTGTTTTTTTCCACCTCACTGCGGGACCATAGGGTCCCAATCTTTTCTTTTTTGTCGTCGTTCCTGCCAGCCCTACGCCGGACCCTCAAACTTTTCCGATGACGTCATTTTCCCAAATGGGACTACAGCTGTGAAAGGTAGTGGTGGTTTGAAGGGCCCAATGCGCAAGGCATTCATATGAGAAACATGGGGCATAACGGGCATGGGCCTCAACCGTCAGGCCGAGCCTGTCCCCTTTACGCACAAAGCACGAGTTCAAAACCCCTACTGGAAGGGCCACACTGACATATTTAATCTTTTGTGCATCTGGTGAGTAAATGGAGCGAGGGCCCATATCTTCTGTTTCTCTCTTTTTTTATATATATGTTTTTTTAAGCCAAAAATTGTCTTTTTATTAGGTCCCAATGCCCAAGGCAAAAACTCAATGTCCAAGAGCTCCAAATTCAGGGGCCACAAGGTCTCCAAACCCACTTCATGAGGTGGAGCCCCTCCCCTGTAGTAACCGCAGACCTGGGCAGAAATGGGGAGGAACGGAGCAACCAGCAAAAAGACAGAAAACAGCATTGGGCCCTAATTAGGCACTGCTGTTATTCGGTTGGGAGTGGGGGACGATGAAAAGGGAGGTGCAGCTACTGGCAAAATGCTTGGTCTTTGTTTTAGCCAGAACCCCACCAGCGGCCTCACCCCTTCCTTGACCACCACGGTTGGTGGGGCCCCAACATGCATCCCCTCCGATGGCTGGAGGGAGACGACAAAGCTATATTCGCAGGGGTCCCCTGTATAAGCTTTAGGAGTACTGGTAAGGTAGGTAGTGAAGGTGAATTGAAAGAATTAGAAAGATGATGAAAGATTTGAGAGAAGAATATAGCGTAGGGCGCAGTTGGGACGATTTTCCCACAAGACTTGTCCTTTCCAAAAGGGGCAACCCCAATTCTGGTACTGTTTGCCACCACACAACAGCAGACCGGCCACGAAAATCATATCATTTGGTTTACTCAGCAGGAGTTGATGGACCTCCCCATCGCTAGAATGCGCACCAACAACACTTGGGCGGCAGAGGACCAGTGCTGTGCATCGAACGTTTGCTGGAGGAGGACGCGTTGGATGCCAGCAGACTATGGGACGATCCCCCATTTATCAGTAACCTGGGGGTGGGGTTGCTGGTGGCTGACTAAAATCACTAAGACTAATGTCGTACGGTACAAATATTGGTCTAGGAGATCTCCGATTGCTACCGGTCCGAGCGGACTACTACCATCAACAACCTCAGCAAAACGGAGATCCGGGCCAAGGACATCCGCCCCCAGGAGATCATCTCCTTGTCCTAGCTCGCCTTGCCACCCCCCTCGCCTGCGACACCAACCACTGTGGGCAAAAAAATTGGCTAAGGTCGATTTGGACATCAGGTCGCTCTCACTGATGTACTGTGTGGCAAAAATGTATTTTTGGGACGCTGGACCCGGTTTCCAGCAGGTGTTGCTCCCCACCAATAGATGGAGCGGCGCGCTAGGCAAAGCCTCAATCCCAGTGGTTCTCTTACCACCACCAGGATAGAGGTCTTGCACAAGGCCCATTGCCAAAAAGAAAAAAAAAAAAAAAAAAAAGAAAAAGAAAAAAAAAGACATCAGGTCGGTTAATGTAAATGGCTTGTCACAGCCCAATCAACAGAAAACCGACGCATTATGGAGACTTATCACCAAGGACATGGGGGGCAAATGGCCAGATCCCATTGGGGTGCAAGAAACTCATCTCACTGACTCTATACCCCATCAAGCACGAGCACGACAGATATGGCCACACACCGCCTTTGCCTCCCCCGCCAAAAACTCGGCATCAACAGGAGTGGCCATCTGGCTCCCCCCTGTCCTCTAGACTATCGCCGGTGGACGCTCAATGGGACCGAACCGAAGGAAGATGGGTTTGGCTCAGAGCTGAAACAGGGGGGGAGGAAGTATGCCTGGTGTGCATATATGCCCCCAATGACCCGCCTAGCAGGATACAGTTCTTTGACATCCTACAAAGCACCCTCCCGAGGGGGATCCCGCTGATTATATTTGGTGACTTCAATACCACTTTGGATCCGGGGATAGATAGACGATCCACAGCGACACAGTCACAATCCTCCCAATATTGTCCAAGAGAACGAGGTCCGGACATAGTGAAGCTAAGTCAAATGATGGCGGAATTGGACCTGGTGGAGACATTCAGGTCCATCCGCCCAGATAAGCATATACATGTGTTAGATCTAGAGGTCAGGCGAGACTATCAAATTCTCGCATTGACTTGGGTCTGTTATCAGAAGATCTCAGAGGGCTTCTCACAGTGGCAGATGTCCTCCCCTTCTCACCCTGTAAATCCTTTGACCACAGAATGACAACGATGGGCCTCATACACATGTAAAACGTGGTCCCGGATACTTCAAGTTTAACACCTCCCTCCTGCGGTTGCCGGCCTTAAACACTCAAGTCAGAGACTTCTGGGCATATTGGTCATACCAAAAGCCCCAGCAAGGGTCGATAGTATTGTGGTTCAATGAAGGAATTGCGTGTCTCGGAGAAAGAATAAAACAACTGTCCATTCAGGTTGCCAGGGACCGGAAAACAGTCCTCGACCGACTACTCGTGCAATTGGAAGAATGGGATAAGAACCTCACTAATAACCCTTTGGATCGTCCCACCTTTGAGGCCCTACAAAGGGCCAGGTCTCAATTGCAAGACCATCTTGATGAACAAGCTCACAAGTGGCAGATATTGGCTAGGGTACGGAAAGACGCTTCAGAAGGGTTGATGGCCAAAACCTTTTTCAATAAAGCCAGGGCTAGAAACAAACATAACATTGTCCCCACTCTGAAACACCCGTTCGACGATACCCAGCCGATTGCATCCAATGCTTATCAGATTGTAGACTATGCATCTCAATATTATCGCCATCTCTTCACGTCCGAGGTTTCACAACATCCAGGTCACGAGGTGGAGGAGACCAGAGCTAGGTTACTTAATGCCCTACCCGCACTTTTGACGACCCCGGAATGAGAGGCGTTGGAAGCTCCACTTACCTCTTCAGACCTCCTCCAAGCATTACAAGGAATGAATGATGAAAAGACCCCGGGACTTGACTCATTCCCGAAAGAATTCTGGTTACATTTATGGGAGGTCTTTTCAAATGACTTTGTCACCTATGTAAATGCGGTTTTTCATGAAGAGACATTTGGGGAGATGATAGGACAAGGAGTGACCACCCTGTTAATACGTAACTATCGCCCGATAACATTACTTTCGGTGCCCTACAAGATAGTGGCCAAAGCATGGGCCACGAAACTCCTACCTCGACTACCACACCTCATCCATCCAGATGCCATACATAAATATCCAAGACAATATTATGCTAGTTAACGAAACCATACGTTATGCGAAACAAAGAAGAGTGGAGGCTGCAATTTTGTTTATAGATTTTGAGAAGGCATATGATCATGTTGACTGGGACTTTCTAGACATGTGCTTGGACAAGATGCAGTTTGGTCCTCTGTTTCGCAAATGGATCAACATCTTGCACAGAATGGCAGCGACCAATATTATGTTGAATGGTCATCTGCCCCCCCCATTTTGTCTATAAAGATCGGTCAGACAAGGGGACCCCATTGCGCTGATGTTGTTTGTCTCGGTGATGGAAGCACTGGCGACGATGATAAGATCCATCCACCTTATTCAAAAAACCGACGTACCCGAGATCCTGCAACACTTGATTCTAGTAACCTCGCTGTTTGCCGACGATCTCACGGTCCTCTTCCGGGCCAACGTCAGTACCCTTCAAGCGCTGGCACACACCATTCACCTCTTTTAGTTGGCGGCGGACATGAAGGTCAACTGGGGTACGAAGACGGAAGGCTGGTGGTTGCACCCAACGGATGAGGGACCCCCGATACAACCTTAAGTGGCATGGAAAGCAAAGGAAGCCGCCATTAGGGTGCTTGGGGTCAGACTGACAGCCCAGGGACCCCCCCCAGACCATAGAGATGCATTGGTGGACCTTGTCATCCAAAGAATGGCGCAATGGGATGGCAAACCCACCTCACTAGTGGGCAGAGCGCTCGCCCTCAACAACGCAATCTTTGCGGCAATTTGGTACAAAGCCGCATTCTGGCCACTAACTCATAAACAACTTGCCAAGTTGCAGCAAGCAGCCTCAACCTTTTGTGGAAAAATAACCACACTGAAACTAATTGTATTAAGCGACTTGCATGGGATATACTAACCCAACCGAGGAGCATAGGGGGCATTGGGATTGTAGATCCTCAACAAGAGATCGATGCCCTTATGATGAAATTCCTGATCAGACTGCTATTAGGGAACGACATCCCGTGAGCCCCTTATGCACACATACAGATTGCTGTCATGACCCCTAAATCCGCCTCGGAACGGCTAGTACACCCCCTGCAGTGGCTGACAAATTCGGCATGGCCCATCCCTTTTATCCCACGACTGGACAGGGATGATACTCCAACAGGGAGAGCTAAATGGGATACACGCACGGATCCGCTGTGGCCGGACTTCATACGCCTCTGGAGAAAAAAACTGCCCTAAAATGAAACCCGTCCCCCTTAGATGGCATGAGATCAGCCGGCAACAGCTGTTCAGCCATCCGGGTATCCTAGACCAAGATGAGCAGCCTTTCTCCTTGGGCCGCAAATCCAAATGGAGAAAGTGGGTAAAAAAGGGAGTTTTTATATTGGCTGACCTGTGGGATGCTCAGACTGCCAACTGGGTAACGGAAGAGACAATGAGGGAGCGGGTAGGGCAAATGCCTTTCCTTGGTCAGGATCTGCGAGAGCTGCAGGAATCCGTCCCGCTAGCCTGGATCCAAAAACTCATGAAGGGCCCCCTGTTGGTTGAAGGTGATTGGGTGATCAACATGGAAAATCTACCCCTCCCAATGTCCATGTATAGAGTAGCACAGGGCTAATCACAACAGCATTGATCTTCAAGCATTCTCCCCATCGCTACCAGGAGCGAGATGGTCAGCTATAAAACGATCACAAGAAGCTGACAAACAGAATCAACCCTCGATCTCTTACATGAGAGTAAGGGTGGTGCAAGATGATGACGAAACCTACTTCCCTTCTGAACCCACTATTTCTATCTCTTGCCTCCCGTTTGATCCCGCTGAGTGGGAATGGAAATGGGGGGTAGACAATACAATGCACCCATGGCAGTACACAGTCAAGAAAGGGTACAGAGCCACTTGACAACTGATACCTATAATGGACAATATACTGCATAGGTGGGAAAGGGACTCCACCCTAAACAAAGAAGACCTTCGTTTCTTTAGATGGTCAGCTTACTCCCACATAAAACCCACCAATTATAGGGCGCTCCAATGACATATCATCCATTGTGACAGATGTCAGATTGGTTGACGGAGAGAACGGACTTGGAGAGCAACGGGCTTCTCTCCGCCCTATGCTCTTACTGTGATGTGGGTGTGCCTAGGAAGAGAGCAACATTAGAACACTACCTTCTCGACTGCCCTATGGTGGCGCGTCTGTGGAGATGGTGGGATACAGCCTGTCATTATCTGACTGGAAATCACCTACCCTGGAATGCGTTATCCCTTCTTTTTGGCCAGGACCACCAAGATCTTTCTCATTGGTCAGCCTTTGCACTCAACATTGATGGCAGCTTGGCGCATGAGATGCTCCCACGAAAGAGGTCAGCACACCTTTGAGTTCCCACATGCTAAGGCAGCGATCAACGATGAAATAATAACACAGACCCATCAAGCCTGGAAGTCCTTGCAAAGCAGCCTAGAGCAAAAACAAGACGCGGCCAAAAGAACACAACTTCTCAACAGGTTTTCAGAGACGCAGCTGGATCCGCATAATAAAATGTGTAGTCTGGATGACCGACATAACCTGCAGTGGCATCCGTGGCTTATGGCAGAAGATCAGTGGGAATTCAGGCCAACGGCATGCTTTGAAATACACTATCGTCCGACCAACTTCATAATCCTGCCCCCTCCTCCTCCACCCCCATCCACCTCCCCTTCCCCCCCCAATCCACCTCCCTTTCTTCTACCCCCTCCCCTTCCCCCCCAATCACCTCCCTTTCTTCTACCCCCTCCCTTTTCTCCACTTTCCCCTCCTCCCCCCTCCCTGTCCTAGCAGTCGGTCAGAGATTCTCGCTGTCATGGCAGTCGGTCATGGAATCTTGCAGGCCTGACAAATGGCTCGACGCCGCACCACGACAAAGCAGGGGAATGCTCAAGAGACTTGAATGAGGCATACTAGTGAGCCCCGACTTCACTGCCGGAATAATAGAGAGGCCGGGGAGGGGAAGAATGTAACAATGACTGTGGAATGACTGTCGCTTACGACACGCACAAAACATGAATGACAAGTATGACAAGATGTATGACACTAGGTGCTGCGGACTAGTGGACTGCTTCATAATGCATGTTACTCCCTCACCCCTCCACTGACTCACACATTCCACCACATCTACTTCACAGATGATTGACAGCTTACTCACGTACAACTTTAGTCAGTACACATGATACATGACTCACTCATACAAAGACGCATGAAACACTGGTAAACTCTCAGACCTTTGTAAACGACCATTTCGTCAAAATTGACATTTTTTTATTTTTTGAACGAAATTGAAACTGAGTTTTTTGGCCGAAAACTAGTCAAAATTTGTTGTTCCTGAGGGTAAAACGCTGGACCCCCTGGCTGTACACGGACCTAGCTTGAGACAGGCACCTCCAAGCAGGACTGCCTGGAGGTGCCTGGTCTCAAGCTAGGTCCATGTACAGCCAGGGGGTCCGACCCTCAGGAACAGCAAATGCTGACGAGTTTTCGGCCAAAAAACTCGGTTTCAATTTCGTTCAAAAAATAAAAAATGTCCATTTTGACAAACGGCAGCCGTTGGGCCACAACGGTGTACTTTGTGGGCATGAGCATAATTTTGTGCTCTGAATCCAGGGTCTGCGGGATTCGGTACACCTACAGTTTCGCACAGGGGAAAAGTTGGGTACTATGCAAAGTTCAACTCCCTCCGGGTATAGATGCAATTTTCCCCTTTGTATACAAGCTGGGAACCGGGCCCCGCGTCCCTTGCCAATGTTGTTGTGCTCCCCCAAGGGGATGGCATCACCAGCCAAACCCAGAGGGAATCGGCAATGTATCTCTCCATGTTCTGGCGGAGGATTCAGTCTTTTTTTTTTTTTTTTAGGCCCATGTGCAAAGCCTCCATCCTGGTGGTGGTAAGAGAACCACCGAGATTGAGGCTTTGCCTGGCGGGCCGCTCCATCTATTGGTGGGGAGCATCACCTGCTGGAAACCGGGTCCAGCGTCCCTTAGATACATCTTTTCATCATAGTAGATCATTGAAAGTGACGCCCTTGTGCTGGAAACCATATCGAAGTCTACTCTTCCACGCCTATCCTGCAGCAGGGTCGGGTATTGGAGGGGGGCACTGGGGGCCACCAGTGGAGTCTCCCTCCATCCCTTAATCCCTGCCATCCACCAACTATCCACAGGGCGCCTATAATGTCAATATGCTGAAGGATTTTATGCTGAGAATCGGGCTTCCCATCTCAAGTCAATTCACCTGCAACTGCTTACAGGTGTTCCGAATATGGAGGAACAACAGAAAGCCGGCAGGAGACTAGCAGGAAAACAGCAGAAGAACAGCAGACCAGCAGAAGAACCACAGGCGGCAGAGAGCCAAGAAGTTCGAGAAGAAGCGATATCAGAAACAGCAGAAGAAACAGCGGAAAACAGCAGGAAGCAGCAGATAGCAGAGAGATCCCAGGAGGTAGAGAAAAACATGCAGCATAGGGTCTGCTGAGTCTGCTGAGTATAAACTGAGTGTAATGTCCCGACCAGCGTCCCGGCTCATGCCAATGGCAGTGCTTTTTGCACATTTGGAGAATAGTGGAGTGACGCTCACTGTTAATCACCTTGGACTATAACCTCATTAGCTCAGAGCGTGAGTTGGACTGAATAGCAGTTACAGGCACCAGGGCTAGGCAGGCTCAATTGCCGTGTTTTTCTTTTTTTCCTTGAGAAAACAAAATCACTATAAGCTGGGAATGGTCCCAGCGCCCCTGACATAACAGGCCACAGGAATTTGAGTCGAGCAAGGTGTTCCGGCCACGGAGAACTCGGGCTGCAGGATGCTGAGCCCGGTTCCCACCTTGTATTTAAAAAAAAAAAAAAAAAAAAAACAAGTGTAGTTCTTTTACTTGAGCGCAGCCTTCGCAATTTTTTAGGGCAGGCACCGAGTGCATCACGGGGAGGGTCACACCTCCAGTGCCTGCTGATACGGTTGTCGCATGCTGCCTTTGGTCACTCCTTGCCGTATGGCAAGCATGGGCAGGATTTGGACACCACCCCACATCAGCATATGGAAACTGATCAGGGTCTTTGCCTCTGGTCCATGACATGGAGCCCTTGATCGAGATGGGCAGTTGAGCTTGTGCGTGCTCTCCAGTCTACATATGGCGAGTGCGTTTCACTGTGGTGGAGCGGACGTCGGCCATTTTATCTTTCATGCCGACCAGGAGAGAGATGTCCAAGCTGGAGTAAAGTGGGCTTTCATGCTGAACAGGAGAGAGATGTCCAAGCTGGAGTGAAGTGCACGTAGTGGGAAGGAGAGTGGTTGTGAGCGATGAAGAAAGACTGGGTTTCTACCTCATCGTGAAGCGTGGGCGCCTTGATCCGTGTGCCCCCCAACAAGCCTCGTGCCCACCCTAAGTGAATGCGGGCCTGAATATTTAGGTGGAATCCCGGTTGTGCTGTATTTACCGTGTGCGATAGCATTTGGTTTTATGCTATCATCATACTGCGACGGTTTTGCCGGGCAGTCTGTCTTCCATCCTTCCATCCATCCAGCAGGTGCTGCTCCCAATCAGTAGTCTAAGATTGGATCAGGAAAAAAGAGAGCATGGTCTTTCTGGTCGGACTCAAGAAGCTTAGGGTGAATTGGCAACTTCATGTTATCTTAGCCTTATGGGTGTACCTTTATGTCGATGTACCTTCCTGTCGATTTATCTTACTGTCGATGTACCTGATGCTCTAAACCACCAATTCATTTCCCAGTTTTGTTTCTCAGAGTTGGGGCTTGCATGCTGTGGCAACTATTGGGGCTGGCCAGCAGAGCAAGATGGCTTGCCGCACCCGCCAAAAGAAGGGGTCCGAGATGGTATGAAGTGCCCCGTAGTAAACCGTCTCGGACGTACTACTGGTGGTTTAATTGTCGCCTGCTCGGTGTACGACTGAATGTGCTAGAAACGAAAGGGTACCTAGGGCGAAAGTAGCCGAGCTGGCCTTGAACCCTCCTACTGGCAGAACCAATCCAATCCAATGCAAAAGGACCTTCGGCAGAAGTACCTGAGTTGGCAGAAGCTGTCCATTGCAACTCAGACCTGCGGAACTAACCACACAGCAAAATGTGTTTATATTTTGGGACTGTCTGTGAAAAAGGCAAGCGGAAAGAAAAGGAAACGTGGAACAAAAGTTAAAAATCACGGTGATGCAAGAGGAAAAAGGACCCCAGAACGCGAGAGAGAGAGAGAGAGAGAGAGAGAGAGAGAGAGAGAGAGAGAGAGAGAGAGAGAGAGAGAGAGGGAGGGGGAGGGAGAGAGAGAGAGAGAGAGGAGAGTGGTGGTGGGGATGAGTAGGTAAGAAGGAAAGNAGAGAGAGAGAGAGAGAGAGAGAGAGAGAGAGAGAGAGAGAGAGAGAGAGAGAGAGAGAAGAGTGGTGGTGGGGATGAGTAGGTAAGAAGGAAAGTGAAGGCAAGGCTGCTGCCATCATGGTAGACGTGACATCATGTGATTACTCCAGTAGACACGTGCCCGACTTACACCGGAAAAGGTACACACTAGGTTCCGTTCCCACCCACTCTGCAAAACTGAAAAGGGTACCTTTTACTCCACCTCTGCTTCAGGAGAATGTATGGTGTCCTCATGTCAGGAGCATGTACGGTGTTAAAAAAAATGCTCATATCGAGGTTAGTGGAGAGGTGGTGGAATAACTGGGTTGTAGGTAAAAAGCAAAGGCCAAAAGAGTGTAAGACATAATGGCGGTGGATTTCCTACCAATGGTTGCGAAGCACGTAGTGGGAAGGAGAGTGCTTGTGACCGATGAAGAAAGATTGGGTTTCTACCTCATCGTGAAGGGTGGGCGCCTTCATCCGTGTGGAGCAGAGAAACTTTTGCGTTTTCTTGTTGATGGTCTATGCACCGAAACATTTGAACATCAGGTTGCTAAATGGCATGGGGTGTCCGGACCTTGGGACACACGGATTCAGCCCGAGAACGATGCGGCCAGCATAAGGCCTCTCCGGGACTACCATCTGGTATTCAAAGACTGGACCACGATTAGTCCGGATGTTCCTCTGTGCCCGGCAGAAGACTTTGCAGACCCATTCCCGCCCCACCACCAAGCAATTGAAGAATGGGTTGGGTAGTCAAACCCTGGCCCCGCGGAACATAACCTTGGCCTTTCGTCAGAACGGGACAGTCAGTTTCAGTAATGGGACAGGCAAGTGTTGGGGGACGGCGGAAGTACTCACTGGTGCCCCCCAGTGGACCTCCGCTTGGCCCCTGACGGTGCGGCAGAACGAGGCAGGGATGCTGGACTCGGTTTCCAGCCTTCTGGCATCACCGATCAACATGGTCAGAGGAAGGAGCCAGCAGTGACAGAGGAAATCTGGCGCCAAACATCAGGGTGAAGAGCCCCCCCCCCGCTCAGTCAATCCCCTGGCCTCCAGGGTAATCAATGTTGGCAGGTTCAGCTTACAGACTTTCTGAGATGACCTGTGTTTTCTATTGCAATCGCAAGGGACGCTGGACCCGTTTTCCAGCAGGTGATGCTCCCCACCAATAGATGGAGCCTATCCCCAGGTGCTAGCGGTGTCTGCTCTTAACAGCATTGCTAGCACTGGAGGGACTGTTTTTTCAAAAAAAAAAAAAAAAAAAAAAAAAAAAAAAAGAACGGCATGGGGTGTGATTTCCACCGTCGAAGTTGGCTTTGCATTTCCTTCTTGAGAGAGCTATTGTCTGTCTCTTATACACATCTAGATGTGTATAAGAGACAGATGTTGTTCAGGGACTCTGAACCCGGTTTCTTGTAGGTGTTGCTCCCCACCAATAGATGGAGTCTCCCCGAGTATGCTAGTGGTGTCTGCTCTTATCAGCACCCCTAGCACTCACTCGGGTTGTCTCTTGTTAGAAAAAAAAAAAAAACAACGACTAGGGAGTACCAAAGCAATGCAGTAATTCAGTTAAAAAAAAAAAAAAAAAAAAAAAACAGTTTCGGTACAAAAG
>BFEA01000838.1:408742-421773 GCA_003427395.1 Chara braunii | reverse complement strand
GAGAGAGAGAGAGAGAGAGAGAGAGAGAGAGAGAGAGAGAGAGAGAGAGAGAGAGAGAGAGAGAGAGAACTTGATGATCGATAGTTAACTCTTCGAAATTGTTGTTCCTGTGTTTTTTCGTTAGATGATTACTGGTCGTGGTTTTGGGGTTTGATCATTACACTTTGTTTATCTTCACGGACGTGCTTGATATGCTCATATGGGACATTTTGTATTTCATTGGGTCGTGGTTTTCCCTTGTGATGGACTGATGATAACCTCGTATTACTTTAGGGTTGAGACTTGTGCAAGGAATATAAGCTAGAACGATATACAGAAATCCAAGTTGCAGAATCACGCAGAAGTCCAGATAGTCATGTAATAAGCAGAGAGTTGAAATGCACCAAGATAATCAAGAGTCCATTCAAATAAGGGCAATACAATGAACTCGTGAGCCTATGTCCAAACCCTCAGGCCACACCAACGCAGTATTCAATGTCGCTCCTACTGTCTGGCGCCCAGCACCCAACCTACTCTACTCATCCTACCTATCCTATCTACGTTCATGCAACAGGCTCACTTCGACTTCGAAGACCAATGTATATGTCATCAAAACCAGTGGCGACCTCCCACATACACCAGGTATGTACTGTCGACTCCCCTCTTCATCCTTGTCCACCCACACTGGAAGACCACCGTCACCGCCATCTGCCCCTCGTGCCCTGCAGCCCGGCTACGGCTGCTAGCACCCCGCTGCCCTGCAGCGCCCCTCACCACTCAGCGCCCATGCGCGCCCCAGCCATGCGCTAGTGCAATGCAAACACTTGCACGAAATCCCAGCAGCGTGTCCGCATTAACTGCCTAGGCCAGAATGCCAAAGGCTGACAGGCCTCCTCCCTATATGGGAGATGTGTTGCTGCTGGTCTGTCTGGGCCTGGCCGTGGAAGCTTCCACTAGCTTCTGGTCCGGCCCCGGTATCTACACCCAGGCCCATATCTACAGTTGAGGGCCTGGGCCCTTTAGAGTTGGGCACACCCAGGATTATCCAGACTTTGAATGTTTGTTGTGCTTGCATTGGCCCGTGGGATACATGTGACGGCAATGCTGCATTCTCATTGGCCCGTGGCCACTTTGTCATGTGTCGGCCTCACGCTGTGTTGTGACGAACTATCTTCTGCAACTGCACGACTTTCTGCGCAAGGCTATTTCAGGGGTTGATCGAGAGGGGCCCGTCGAATTGCATGAGTGCCCTCGCTTTTTCGGAATTGAGGCTGGTATGGTCCCACGGCGGTTGGTAGTTGATCGTGCCTTAGCGAGCGTGGAGGATAACAGTTGCCATAACTTCTTTCTTGTTCTGTGGGAAATGAGAATTTTGGCTCGATCGTCACGCGGGAAGATATTTTTATTGAATTTTCAACTGATGTCGAGGCCCCACGAGCTCGTGGAATTTCTTTTCTCGAAATTTCCTTTTTTCAATTAGGATTTAGGCTAGGAATTTAGTTGCGTCGCAATTTTGCTAACAACACGGCGCTTCCTCCTTATGCACGCTTTGCTGCGTTAGGATCTGTGTTCTGACCTTTCCACGCCTTAAATCTTACGTGTAATTGTAATTTTATTATTGGCGAGTGTGAGTGTAACTGTAATCCGCTCTTTCTTGATATCCTTGTTGTGCTCCTGCGCGCACATACTTTTCCCCCTGTCCTATTGGCCCGAACGATTGCATGACCGGATCGATGTGTGGAGTGTGGCTACGTCCCCCACGCCGCGGCCTAGCCATGCAGTCGTAGGCACTTCCTTCCTCCTTCTTCTCTCCCACTCAGGCACAGTCCCGGGTATCTCGCGCAAATGGACACGCTATAAATTTTGCCAGCACGATTAACTCGCTCTCTATGAATTTTGGAATAAGCACGGTGAGAGGATCGGCTAACGAGCAAGAGTTGGAAGGTGAGTAGAGAGTTGGGCGATCCGACGGGCTGGTGTTGGATATGCGGGGTTGACGTATGGTCACGACGGACTGTGGCACACGGACGAACCCGACTTGCATGTTCAGGTTAAGCGGGGTGACAACGCTGTGTGGGTCTGAGGCGACGGATTGCCCTCATCGGAATGGTGTGAAGAGAGAGAGAGAGAGAGAGAGAGAGAGAGAGAGAGAGAGAGAGAGAGAGAGAGAGAGAGAGAGAGAGAGAAGGGGAGACAAAATGTTTTGTAATGGTGCTTCTCTTCTATTCTTCTGAGTAAGTTTGATATCTGGCACAAGTCGCCCTTGCTTTTTTTGGATCGACATCTCAGACTTTTCCTTTGTTACTGAGGATTGATGTGTGATTGTCTCCCCCGCTTCTCTCCTTCCTCTGTATGAATTGGCAACTTGATTGAATGATCACCTACGATCGAATTATGTATGATCCCTGACCAGTGACCGAAGAATTGATGCATGCGTGTTTGTCAACTCCTTTTTCTTTGTTTGTGTGTGTGTTCGAAACCGGATGCATGGATGTTTGGCGTTTTTCTGTTTAAGTATGAACTAGATGAGCATGCTAAATGATTAGAGTTTGTCTCATGATAGGATTGCCCATCTTTGGGTTAACAGGCCAGTGTGTACAGCTTGTGAGCTGCTGGCCTTTATCCACCTGACCGACGGACAGGTCTTGTGCACTCACGTGTAAGTCCGCCCGAAGAAGGCCATTACTTACACGCGTGTCTGCAAGATCTGTACTCGGCCCAGCTCCCCGAATGTCTGAATTTCTGCCCCACCCCGCAGTATGAATATCGAAATCCCCTTCCACATTACTGACCTCGAGTGCCTGACGGATCGTGAATTCCGGGAGTATTGGGAACACACGTATCTGTCTACACTATCAAGGGTGGAACCTCCAGAATTTCCCTACTTAACAGGGAACGAACGTATTGGGGAGTGGGATATTGATCAGGCCCTGGGATGTATCCCCCATCTCCCCGGCTGCCCTACTAGCTCATACACGTGTCACATTGTTGCGGAACCCGGAATCATTATCCTAGGAACCGAATTCCCTCCCTATCACCGCATCTTGCCCTTTCACTCCTTGACGATTGTCCCCTGGCACGCACTCGCTCCCTACTGGCCCCAACCCCTGTGCTCGGAGTGCCTGCAAGACCACGATTACCGAGCATCCGGCTTCATCCGACGAACTCGCTCAGAAGAAGAACGGGGGGAGCATAGCCTTCGGCTAAGGCCGGCCGCGTCGGACTTTGAAACCTGTGACGTCCGACGTCGGCGAGATAGCCATAGCGTCCCGTCTGTACACCAGATACGGGTCCAACCCAGACGACGGGACCAACGGAGGCGGTAGCTCCGCTCTCCGAAGCATAAAACAGGATCCTGACCCACACCTACCCTCTTGCATTCATATCCCCGGAACTTGTCACAGGAGATCTCAGTTTCGACCTAGGACTCCACCCCCACTTTCCTAAAATCCTTGGCACACCCCCTTTTTCGCACTTCCATGCCCACTCTCACTCCGATTAGGAAGTCGCACCGGGCGTGAGGTTGGTATCGGAGCCGAACGTGGCAGGCTGAAGGGTTGTCAAGCGGGTAGGCTACAAAGATCGGTCTGGCGAACAGAGGGCAGAGGAACGCACCACGATGCGACCCTGTAGTGACTAGGAGTAGATTGGCTGGACGACAAGCTGCCAACATGAACGCCGATCCGACACCAAACGCTAACGCACTACAAGTTGGGGCGCCCAATCCTCGAGTTCGAGCACCTGCAGCCCCGCCCGACTTTTACCTTTTCGATCCCGCACATTATCTGGTCGAAGCATGGCTAGCCACGCTGCGTGCGCAACAATACGACAATGACGAAGCTAGGATCAACATCCCCGTTCGGTTGGGAGGGGATGCGCATCATTGGTTCAACACTTACGCTTGGGTAGATCGCCCGACGTTCGAGAGGGACTTCTTACACTGATTCGATTACATCCATCCTGAACATGCCTTCTCTATGATTAAAGATCGAGTTCAGAAACCCCTCGAATCCATCACAGAGTATCGCAGTAGATTTCACCGGATGTTCGTCAAATCCAAAAGAGACGAGAAGGTTGCAAAGGATTTGTTTATTGATGGGCTTCGCAGCCGTGCAATGTGGGTGAAAATTGTGAAAGCAATTTTCCCCCATCAATCACACTATGCAACAGATCATGGACGGGGCGGAAAAGATGGAGCGAAAGTTTGCCGCTAACTTCCTAGAAGGAAAAAACCGCGCTAAGGAAGGGGATTCCTCTGAATTGGCGAGAGCGAAGGCTGAGTTAGCCGCGCTCCAAAACAAATTTGAAAACATGGGCTTCGTCTTCGGCCCTGTCACCTATCTAGAACACGTTGGAGTTAAGAGATCGATACCGGACACAACCACAGGACTCCGCAATGGACACACCTACGCCTCCCTTGGATACCGCGGCTAAGGCAAGTGAATCAAGTGCAATACTGGAATTAACTAGGACGCTCGTGAGCCTGATGCAGAAAAGCAAAAAAGAACAGCGCGAGCATAAGGCCCGGATAAAATCTTTGATGAGGTTGATGCCCCCATCACTGTCCGAGCTGCACCAATAAAACAAGGAGCCGCCCCCGCCCAAGCTGCGGGTGGTGCGGCAACTAATCTAGGCATGTTTTACACATGTCACCAGCCAGGCCACATAGCTCGAGACTGCCCCAACCGCCTGGCAGTGCTGGCACAAGTCCGGATGGGAGCAGCCCCTGTGGCAGCAGCACATGTGGCCAACGGACCAGCGAGCGTAGGCACGACGGTGGAAGATGTAGAGGGAGGGGGGAGTGCGATAGTCAATACCGAGGAAGCTGCGAAGCTTATCCCGTTCGACCAGTACATCTCACTAGGATACTCGGGGCTAGGAATGATTGGAACCATCCGTCCCGCGAATGAACCATGGGAAGTAATCAAATGGAGACCATCCTCGGGGGAGATGGAGTCTGGCGGACCCACTTTCGTTACAGGAGAAATAGATGTCTTGAACATTTTCCGAGCGCTAGACCACCGAATCCCCTTGCCCATCGGACATTTGTTATCCATATCAGAACAGGCGAACGAACCAATGTTGTAGCACTACCAAGCTAGCAGACATTAAAGAAAAGGCCCCCACCCGAGAAGATGAGCTCGACGTCCCCAACACCTCGGATCCAATACGATTAGTACTAATCCAAAAAGACGACAATTTCTAGCGTATCAAGGCTATTCCGTGGAAATCTGCAGAATGAGATACAAAAGTTTGGGGAATTCCATAAAGCGCTATCATCGACTCAAGGGTCGCGGTTCTAGCCATCTCTCTGAGGTGGTGGAATGAGCAGCAAGAAGAAAGGATCTAATCCTGTTAGCAGATGGAGACCACCTTGTCTCCGCTGACGAGGAAAAGATCAAGGTACTGGGAAGGATGACAAATGTCGCGTTCCGATTAGGGAAAGTCCACGCCCTGGGGGATGTCGTAGTATTGGACGTAAATGTATACGATGTCCTTTGGGACTATTGGCCCTCACCGCACTACGAGCCAATCTGGATTTCGAGAAGCGATCAATTATCCTCTGAAATACGGGCGGTAGACCGTATGTTATCCCGATGCATTTGACTCTCCGAACTACGCTACCTGCCGCTCGAACCCCCTTCCCTGAGATCAAGGAACCGCTCCATGTGATCACCTAGAAAGAAACCCTTAACGAAACAGACCGAAGGGAAAAGAGACCCGGACTGTCGATCAGCTCTTCAGACAGTGAGGACAAAGCGGACCTAGTAATCCGAGACATGGCGCATCAACTGACTCGCTACCCAGTCCGGCAGAAAGCAACGAAAGAGTTCGTCTTTAAGGAAAGGAACCTCCAATGGATGCGGGCTCTAGTCCTAGAAGAACCGCTAGTGCAAGTATCCCGAATGACCGATTCTTCAGAACCCCCTCGGACCCCTTACGAAGCTACCACCCAACTCCTCTCAAGATATAGTGACAAGAAAGCCTTTTGCGATATTACGAAACTACCTCGCTCCTTGCTCTCTGCAGGAAAGGAGGTACGATTGCTGCAACAAGGCGCCGAGAGTGAAGCTTTGGAACCCCCTAGGCGCGGCGATCTGTCGCCTTACGAACTCGGGATCAAAATTGTCGAGCAACCCGTAAGCTCTCGAGACATCGATGACGGTGTAACACCGGAGGAACATGTAGCAATCCGGGAGGAAGATGCTCAGATGGTTGCCACGGTGTTCTCCTGGCGATCGGACAAGTAATTCATTTCGTCTCCCCTACCAAGAAACGGTACGAAGGTGGGCACAAAAAAGGTAATGGTTAGCATTCATGGACAACTTTACGAACTACATGTGCCTCAGTACATTCCCGATGAAACTCATCGCCTTATTGCCGGCATTTTGATGGAGTATCAGGGGGCGATTAGCGTCAAAGACACACTGTCAGACATTGGACTGACCCTTGTTATCCAACACGAAATCCAAACCGGAACACATCCGCCCATCCATTGCAAACCATATCCGTATTCCCTCACGGAACGAAGAACAACGTTGGAATGAATTCGAGAGTTCGAGGCTAACGGATGGATCGAGCCAGCTACCAGACCCTGGTCATTTCCTGTGATTCTGGTTTCGAAAAAGAACAGATCAATTCGCATATGCATCGGTTATAAAAAATTAAATAATATCACGATAAAAAATGTGTACCCCCTTCTCCGGACTGATGATTTGTTGGATGCGATTGGATGTGCTAATTATTTTAGTAAGTTCAATATTTGTTATGGGTTTCATCATATCCTGGTTAAGGAGGAGGACCAGATGAAAACGGCGTTCTTGTTGTTCGAAGGCACCTGGCAGTGGATTCGTTGCCCCATGGGGATATGCAAAGATCCACCAGCTACCTTCCAGAGAGCAATGAACGTCACTTTCCAGAATTTCGTCAACAAGACCAGGTTGACCCAGGGAATGGTTAATTTTTGTGTTATTGTGTACATTCTGAATCATTTCACGGGCACTCACAACACATCGAATGGACACTTGGGGCATTAGGGGACGCTGGTGTCGCATTGGAGAAAAGTGAGCTCTTCCTCTCCGAGATCTCGTTCCTAGGGTATGTCGTGACCCAAGGGGGCTTGAGACCGGATTCAAGGAAGGTCGAGGCAGTTTAAGACGCCCCCTCACCCACAACACTGACGCAGGTTCGAGCCTCTTTGGGACTAGCCTCATACTATTGGCGGTTTATTAAGGGATTCGCGACAATCGCTCGGCCTCTGATGAACCTCCTACGGAAGGACCAGCCGCCGAAGTGAGACGTGGAGTACGAACAGACCTTTCTCACTTTGAAGGAGGCCTTGGCTTCCGCGCCCATTTTGATTCGGCCCGACCCTGAAAAGCAGTTTATAATTATCACGGACTGGCAACCTAAGGCGATCTCCGTCATTTTAGCGCAAAAAGGGAAGGACGGTGTCGACTGGTAGAAGGGGTCTGCCGGCACGCCGTCCGAACCCTATGCCTCTCGCCGCGTCTGTCACCCACGGGAGGGCCGGTCGGGGCTCCTATAACTTGCACAAAACATGTCAGTCCACATCAACAAATACAAGTACCTTAACCGACCGTGACCAATGCGAGAAGGAACTCATGAGACACTGTCTGGCAGAAATAAAAGAAGTAGTTGCATTCAGTCCAAAACGATGGGATGTGAAACACTCGTCCCGGCCTCAGCCGTACACCTCGCTCCTGTGTCTGGGAAGTCTGTCTGAGTCCCTACGGACCTAGTCAACAAACGTCGCCTAATCCTCCTCCCGATTGGGTGTCGCATGTACCGTGCACGTCGATCCCAAGGGACCGTGCTCTCAGTGTCGGAAGGGAAGTAGCCTCCCTCGCCCATCGAGGCCAAAGCTCCAGATCCACCGTGACCGTAGTTCGGGTGTACCCCTTCGGAAAGCCACTCCACGAAAGTCCTCCTTCGGAAAGCCTGCTTCCTAAAAGTACCCGCTCGAGAAGCCCCCTTCGGGCGTACCCCTTCGGAAAGCCCACTTCGCGAAAGTACCCCTTCGGAAAGCCCGCTTCACGAAAGTACCCGCTCGAGAAACCCCCTTCGGACGTACCTCTTCGGAAAGCCCACTTTGCGAAAGTACCCCTTCGGAAAGCCCGCTTCACGAAAGGTACCCCTTCGGGATAGTGCCCCTTCGGTAAGTTGCCCGCTCGGTAAAAATGTCCGCTCGGTGAAATACCCACTCGGCAAAATACCCGCACGGTAAAAATGTCTGCTCAGTGAAATACCCACTCGGTTAAGTACCCGCACGGTAAAAATGTCCGCCCGGTGAAGTACCCACTCGGTTAAGTACCCGCACAGTAAAAAATGTCCGCCCGGTGATGTACCTACTCGATTAAGCACGGCAAAAACGTCCGCTCGGTGAACGAGTCCGCCCGGTAAAAGAACCCTCTCGGTAAATGCCCGTTCGGTGAGTGTCCGCCCGGTAGGTTCCTACACTGTAAAATATCCCCTCTCGGCGTAACGCCAGCTCGGTAAAGGTGTCCTCGGAGCAGGTGCCCCCTTGCGGTAGAATACCCCTCCGGCAAAGTATCCCTTCGGTAAGCACCTCTTCGGTGGGGAAGCCCCGCCCGGTAATGGTGTCCGCCCAGTAGATGTATCTGTTCGGTAAGAAGGACCACCCGACAATGCGGCTACTCGGTAAAACACCCGGTCGGCAAACGTCCGCCCAGTAAGTGTATCTACTCGGTGAAGCCGATCCCCAATCAAAGTATCCGCTCGGTGTCTCCTACGACGAAATGTCCCCTTCGAAGTAATGTCCCCTTCGGCGTAGCACCCTTTCAGTAGAATGCTCCTCCGGCAAAAACGCCCCCTTCCGTGTGCGCCTCTTAGTAGAGCCCTGTTAAAAAACTGTGTTCCAACAAAGTACCCCGTGATCCTGCGAGCACCAAAAGCCCTGTCCTGTCTGCGCTCAGAGACCGGGCTGATCCGATCTTCCAGCCTGTGCTCAAAGGCCCGCTCCTGTCCGGCCTCCCAATCAGGGCTCAAAGGGCCGGTTCGTCATGATGTTCCGGACGTGCATCGAAGAGGTGGTCTTGTCGGGGTACTGTACGTTGGGAAGGCCTGTCCTGTCCGGTAATCCGTCTGTACCAGAAGGCCCGGTTCGGTCCCGGTGCTCTAGTCCATCCGTCAAAGGGATCACCTTGCGAGGCGTTCTGACGTGCCCGCCGCTCCCCCTAGATCGCATGTCCGCAGGTGCACGGAAGTGTACTAAGTGGTGCGCCCGTGGAGTACATCGATGTCCGCGGCTTCCGCTCGCCACTTCATGCACGTGTGAGTACAGATGTGCGCGGGTATGCTCGGTGTGCGCGGGTATGCTCGGTGTGCGCGTGTGCGCGAGTGCGTGCGTGACCGCGGGTGTGCGCAAACGTGCGCGGGCGTGCGTGAGTGTGCGAGCGCTAGTGTGCGGGTGCGCGAGTACGTGCGCAGGTGTGCCCAGGCGCGTGAGTGTGCGCGCGCTAGTGTGCGGGTGCGCGAGCACGTGCGCAGGTGTGCGCAGGTGCGGACGAACGTGCACGGGCGTGCGCGGTTGTGCGTGAGTGCGCACGAACGTGCGCGGTCGTGCGCGGTTGTGAGTGAGTGCAAGTGCGCGAGTGTGCGAGTGCGCGAGTGTGTTCCGCGCAACTGCGCGGATGCGCGCCTGTGCGCGGACACGCTCCGCGCCACTGCACGGATGTGCGCTTGAGCGTGGGTGAGCTCCGGACACGCTCCGCGCCACTGCACGGATGTGCGCTTGAGCGTGGGTGAGCTCCACGCAACTGCGCAGACGTGCGCCTGTGCGCAGGTGAGCTTCGAGCAACCACGCAGACATGCGCCTATGCGCGGGTGAGCTCCACACAACCCCGCGAATGTACGCCTGCACGCGAACGTGCTCCGCGCCACTCCGCGGATGTGCGCTTGAGCGTGGGTGAACATCGCGCAACCGCGCGGGTGTACGTCTGCGCGTGGGTGAATTCCGCCCAACTGCGCGGGCGTGCGCCTGCAGGCCAGTGGGCTCCAGGCAACGGCGCGGATCCCCCTGTCTGCCCGTCCGCTCGCACACAAGTCGCCTGTGTGTTCCGCCCCCTACCTCCTTCGTCCGTCTCTGAGCTCGTGCGTTCCCTCCAACTCCTCCCAGTCTTCCTCTTGTGCGCCTGAAGTTTCCGTGCGCCTCCGTTCGTGCAAGCCCCGAATGACCCGCGTCTGGGCCCGGTTGAGCTTAAGTACTCTGTCGGGCCCTTCTCACAAGTGTGTGTCCCGGCTTTGGGTGCACCGAGGCAACCGACAACTTGCAGCGCCTCGGTACCTGGCCTATGCCCGGGCCTGATTGGGCTCTCAAAAGGTCCCCGGCGGAAAGGGCCTCCAGTCGGGAACTGGGCCCTTTGCAGCGCCCTGGCACCACAGTTGTTCCCGAGCCTGTCCCAGGCCTGCCCGTGGCCCAGGCGGCCCCCACATAACAGCGGTACCGCTCTTAGGGAAAAATCGAGGCGGGCCCTGCAAGTGAAAAATTGGTCTTGAATCAATTGGGCCTAGGCGGACCCCGCGTCCTAGCGGGACCCCCCCTTCAAAGGAAAATCCAACCAGCCGAGTGGCCCCCTTGCTCGTGGCGCCCGCCTGCATCATGGTCGGTGAGCCCCGGCTAGGTAAAGTAGCCCCCTTGATTGTACCATCGGTCTGCCCCGGTGTCGGCGAGTCCTGACCATGCAAATTAACGTCGCCATCCCACCCCTTCGGAGTGTCGTCTCGTCGCACGATCGGTAAACAGTGGTGACCTCTATGGTCATGGTGTTGATCTGCCTCACGGTCGGTGGACCCCGGCCCGGTAGAATACTGTCGAGTGGAGTTGTCGTTGCGTGCCCTCTGAAAGGAAGTAAAGGGCGGCGTAGTATTGTAGCCGCCCGACAACGGTCGAGAACACGTCATTCAGTACGCCTCGCGGACTGTACCGGATGAACGACAGAACGAATTGGCCCCTCAAGGCGAATGCTATGCGGTCGTTTGGGGAATCCAACATTTTCACCCGTACCTATACGAGCAGAAGTTCCTCCTCGTTACGGATCATGAGCCCATGTTGGCTCTCAAGAGGCTCACTAACTACATGGGAATGATTGAACGATGGGTTGTCCGACTGCAGGAGTATGATTTTGACATCGTCCATCGGAAGACGGAGAAGCACGGAAACGCGGACGGTCTGACATGACTGCATCGGGCGATCAAGGTGATCAAGGAAGAAGAGATCACTCTGTGGAAGGAGTCGGAGCCGATCAAGGGACCATCGTACGAAGATGTGGCCATTCTCTCCAGAACCTCCGGGAAGTGACAGGTGGCCTCATGGCGACGGGTGGAAAAGGTAATTCTAAGGGTTCCCTTTCTCCTATCTCATCTTCTTCCCTGCCCGACAAGTTTTGCTATTTTTGCGAAGCCATATCACGAGTTTATCCGGTCCCTATGCGTAGTATGCGTCCTAGTGGGGAAGGTTATGTCGAGTGGGTAGACTGTGAACGATGTGTCTCTAGGGCCCATGGATCTTGCATCCAGTATAGGAACGTGGATAAAGTTTGGTCATGTTCTTTGTGTCGTATCGAGAAGATCCCAACGGAGGCTCGATTCCTCAAAGCCACGTCTGAAGGCTTGGAAAAGACACACAGATTTCGGCGTGCCGAGGTATGGACAAACGTCATTCTAATAGTTATGGTGGTCGGAAACTCCCTCCGAGAATTCACCAAGGAAGATCGAAGGCGGGCCAACGAGAGGGCACGGGATTACCGATGGAGCGGCGGACGGTTAGAAAAACGAAAAACTGACGGTAATGGGATTTGGATGTCAGTGCCTCATTCGTTCATGAATTACTATTGGGTTAAGTCAACTCACGCGAAGACCGCCGCCTATTTTGTTATCAGGATTACAGAGTCGGCTATTGACAAGAACGAATGGTATTGGTCCAATATCAGGGGCGATGTTAAATTCATTGTCAAAAATTGTTCAGTCTTCTCAGCGGATAAAGCGTCCGCTCAGCCTTCCCAGACCATTGTCCCAACGGTAGTCGAGCGGCCATTTCAAAGAGTCAGTATGGAAACGACATATATTATCGTTCCCCCTGGCCCGAATAGCTGCAAGTATTCAGTCCTCCTCATTTTTGTGGACCATTTCTCCAAATGGATAGACTCTGAGGCGTATCCTTGCAAAATGCGACAGCTGGCGAAAATTGTGCGATATGTCAACCATTTCCTCGGAATGCATCAGGATAGTACCGAGGAAATCCTAACGGGCAATGGGGCAGAATTCCGAGGGGAAGTCCTAAGGAGTCTAGTCCCGCATGGTGTTTCCATTCGGAACACCGCCCTGCATATGTCCCAATCGAACAGCCTCGTAGAAAACGCCAATCGAGTAATCAAGACCACCCTCCGGCGGAATATCGCAGTTGGAGATACGAGGCCCTGGCCCGACATAGTGGATCACATCCTAGCCATTCATCGGGGGACGCCCAATGAGTCCATTGGCCTGTCCCCTTTTTAATTAAGGACCAATAGCTTGGCCTGTATAGCCCTTTCGAGCCTGAAGGATGAAACAACCCTTCAACGGCAATCCACGAGGGCGACGGTCAAGGACAAAGCCCAGCGCCACTTGGAACTAATGGAAAAGGCCTTCCCCCGGTTAGCCCGAAAAAGACAACGAATGACTGAAATGGCCCACAAACGGCAGGTCCGGAGCTATGAGGCCAGGAACAGGAATGCTGGGCCCTGACCCCAATATAAATTAGGGAACATAGTGCAGGTAAGGAAATGTGCTCGCTTGGGTAAGTTAGCACCACGATTCTTTGGGCGATTCCACGTAGTCAAGCTCGGTCCGAGCGGGATAAACACGGTGCGCCTTGCGCCGGAGGTCTCCGGAAGCTGATCGACTTGACCGATCATCCGACACGTGTCCTATCTTCGTCCTTTACCCCCTTCTCCGTCTCTCTCTCCATCTATGTCATCTACCACTTCCGAGGAGGAAAACGACGACCTCGAATGTACTGTTTCTCTTTCTCC
>BFEA01000838.1:366117-395263 GCA_003427395.1 Chara braunii | reverse complement strand
GAGGAGAGGCTCCATCTATTGGTGGGGAGCATCACCTGCTGGAAATCGGGTCCAGCGTCCCATTACACTTGAAAGAAATGATTTGGAATATCCTGTCTATGTACGAGTGGCCGTGGTTCCTGCCAGCATTGATTGCCCTGCCAAATCAGGGGATTGACTGAGCAGGCTTATGTGCAAAGCCAGAAGCATCTGTGAGTTGTCTGCCAGCCGAGCCGTGTGTACTTGGAGAACTGATGCTGCCGTTGTATCTCTTCACCCTCCAAAGGGAGGGCGCCAGATTGGAACTTTTAAGGACTGATACTGTCTCCAGCTATCTGCTCCAACACCCGCCTGGTTACCCCAATGCCGGCTGTTCCCGTGGAGAAGAGAAGGGCTGATACTGTCCCCGGSTGCTTGCTCCCCCTCCCGCCTACTGACKGGGGCTGATACTGTCCCCAGCTGCTTGCTCCCCCTCCCGCCTGCTGACTGCTGGAAAACGGGTCCAGCGTCCCTTGTGCTTGATAGTCGAAAGCCTCAGGGCAGGAGCCTCTTCACCTTGCATCCGRCACAAAATCGCCCCTGTCGATACTTGCCTGCCCCTTCTTATCTGTCTTATCTGTCTAGCACTCATCCTCCATACCACTGCTTTTCGACCAGGCAGTTAGAGGGGGGGGGGGGGAAGTTTGGGGAAGTCCTCGGAAGGTTTCAGGGGGATGACCGCATCCACCTTAGTCCAGTCTTTGAATATAAGACAGTAATCTCTTACTAGTTCTCTACTCCCTTGGTCTGACCCTGGTGCTGGGGGTTCCCCTTTCCATTCAACCTTCCCTATCCTCCCCCCATCAGGTCCCCCGAGCCAGCTTATGCTGAATTCCTGAATTTTAAGTAGAATGTCTTTTTTTCTGTCCAGACTTCTGATTCGGGTTTTTACCTCCTCCCACACCGCGGTTATTTCGGTTTGAACCTGGTGCTGTATGCTTTCCGTAAACTCAGGCCCTTCCRATCTGGCACCYTCCATTTCGAATGTGCAACGCCGTCTCCAGAGCGCCCAGAGCACCGCCCTCCGCCCTACTTTGAACATGTTGGCGGTAAAGTCATCTAGCTGGTCTGTGTGGCCTTCGGGCCAGCTTTCAAACAGGATTGCCTGCCAGCCCCAGGGCCACGGGGCTAATGTTTCCAGCTGCCCCCAGATTTTGTCCCACCACCTCCACAGCCAGAGCGCCCCCGGGCATTGCAAGAAAATGTGTTCGATTGTCTCTGGGCGCTTTCTGGAGGGGAACGAGTTGATGCATAGTTTGCACCATGGGAGGGCGAGGCCTCTCTGTTCCAGGGAGGTTCGATCTATCAGCCAGTTGTTGGTGGGCAGACAGCGGTGTTCCAGCTGCCATTGAAGGGAAGCAATTTTAGCCGGTTTGTCTTTGGCCATCTTGAACCAGTTGATTGGTCTTAGAGCGTCTTCACTGACATGCAAGTGGTGCCTCCAGCGTTCTGCCACCTGTTGTCTAAGATTTATCGTTGGCCTGAGCAACCTATAGGTGGATCTGACCGTTAGACCATATAATGTCCTGGTGCTTCTYCTGCCTTTCCCCCAGCARGTTGTCCATGTCCACTCTAGCGGGTCCAAGGCCAGATGTTGGATCGGGGAGCCGGGAAGGAAGGCTATGCGTTGTTCRTTCTCCTCAAGGACTCTTATTCTGAAAARATCTTCTTTTTGACACTCTATGGTTTCTGTCGGATCACTCGTTGAGATTATGCTGTCCCGTCCCACTTGGAAGAGTGTTACTTCCACGCTGCCTCCCGGGAGACGGACGACCACCCTGCCCACTTCTCCTTGTCGCCCTGTCACTGCCACCCAGTCTTTCTTTTGTAGGGTTGGGCCTTTGTGGAGGATCCTCCACCAGGCCAGGGGGATCTTTTCCACTATCGCCTCCAGGGGTTCGTGTGGTCGGTGACAGTACCTCAGTTTTTGTCTGAGTTGGTCGGGGCTGATTCAATCCTTCGTCTCTATGTCCCAGATGTCCTTTACTCTCATTACCCCTTGCCGAATCCACCCTTGCCTAGGGGAGTCCATGCCATGGAGAGTTTGTCCTCTTGAGTCCACTATCCACCTTTTGCCAAAAAGGGGTTGCCTCGCCACTTCCTCTCATCTGTCGGGTGAGGTTTTGTCTGGTAAAGGGAGGTCCCGCCATGTTTTGATGAGAGTGGGCCAGAACGGGTCATTTCGCAGATCATCCCTTGCGGCTCGTCTGGGGGAGGGAGGGTCGCAGTCAAGCTGCACCCGCCTGGGCCTCAGGATGGACCAATCCCGATTTTCGAGCCACATCCTCGGGTCGCTTCCTGCGGTGGTCTGGGGTGCGAGTCTGGAGATCTGTTCTAGAGCCAACCCTTTCCATGAGACGTCTGGATAAAAAATCAGCCGTTTAATCCATTGCACCGCTAGGGCTTTGGTCTGCACCTGCGGGTCAAGAAGGCCTAGCCCCCCTTTGGTTTTCGACTGGATTAAAGAGTGTCATGCCACACGGTGGATCACGTTTGCTGCCTCGTGGTCACTCCTCCATAGGAAGGTTGTTATCTGCCGCTTTAATGGGCGCAGGGCGTTCTTGCCCAGGGCCCAGATAGCCGACTTGTACCATAACGAGGCCAGCACCACGTTGTTGATGATCAGGGAGCGTCCAAACAACGAAGTATGTTTGTTCTTCCAGAGCGTCATTTTTGCCAGGGGCAGCCCGGTGAGCCATTCGTTATTGCTAGATGGTCGGCCTTCCGCGGTGATACCCTGGTGGGCGCTTTTTCCGGAAGCCATTTAAGCCTGGGTTGCTCTGGCGGTCTCACTCCCTGGTGGCGGATCCACCATCCCTGGGTTTTATTTCCCCAGTTTACGCACATGTCCGAGAGTTGACAGAAGCGGTCCATCATACGTTGGATTTCTTTTCCATTGATTCCCAGGAGGCGTCCACCATCAGAGTCAGGTCATCCGCAAACAAGGAACAAACTAGGATTGCTTCCTCGTGAATGGCGGACACTTAAATTCTCGTGATGTCCTTATGAGTCCTGAGGTTGGCGTGTTGACAAGTCTGCTCATTTTTATTGCTGAGGCTCTGTAGTTTCTTCTCTTTTATTTCTAAACACAGAAAGTCACAGGACCCCATATATTATGAGGGGCATCAATCCGGTTGCTTCTTTTTTATTTTTTTTGTGGGAGAAACGGGCCGAGTTGATGCGAGGGGTGTTGATAAGAGCAGGCACCACGAGCACTCTCCGGGGCTCCATCTATTGGTGGGGAGCAGCACCCGCTGGAAAGCGGGCCCAGCGTCCCTGAACATCATGGTTGTTTATTTGAAACAGACATGTGGCCGTGATGCCCGCAGGCTGCAGATCCCACCCATAAAGAAGGACAGTTGACAGGGAGAGCTCCTCTGCCACCAGGGTCAGGGCGCCACTCCCCCCCCCCCTTCAGTCGGGATGCACTTTCCACCATAACAGCCCCTTCCCTGCCCTTCCATCAACACTGAACATCACACACGAAAGACTACCACCAGCAAGGTTGCAGCAAGACCGAAGGTTGTCCATCGTCAAGAGGTAAAGTCGGGGCCGATCAGAGTAGTGCCCCGTTGGTCGTACTTGCCTCCTGTGTGGAAGGATCGGAAGAAAGAAGGCACGTGGGTAGAGGGGCAGGGATGATAACTGAGCAGTACAGGGGCTGTGCTCGGGAATGGCCCAGGCCCCAACATACAAAATACAAACACAAACGAGATTGACTCAGCAACTGGTCTAGAGTGAAGAATGGATGGCTCATCTAAGAATACGGGTGATGATCCTGGGTATACTCAGGTACGACCTGAGCAGTAGGGATGCAGGATCATGATGATGAGTAAGGGTTGGAGGGTATCTCATAGGGGACGGGTCAGGTGATACATCGGAATGATCGAATGGTCAGGTGCTGGCAGGCCTGTCATATGCCTAGTAGCCAGCCTCTACAACAACCTGGACTTTCAACACAAAAAACAGAGAGGGGACAAATTGCAGATTGCAGCCTGCTCAGTACAGGGGCTGAAGTTGTGTGTGCTGCACAGGAACAAGGCACTGTAACGGGTAGGCAAATTTCAACAACGTATGCCTTCCACTCTACTCTTGTGTGATGGGGTGACGTCAAATGTTGATAGACTTAACAGTTAGACTATGACTTCATATGCTTAGCACAATTAGGCCACGAACTCCCCTAAGGTTCCAACTCCCCTGAATATCTGCTCAACAACATCCACAACAACCACCCCACACCTATTCATTTAAATACAGCAAGTTAACTCACAGGGACGTTGGGCCCCCTTTCCAGCCCCAAGCTTCGACTAATGAGCCGCGGAGGAGTGATAGGGTAGTTATGAAAGCCCTAACAGCAAACCTTCGCCACGATAAGGACATCAGACGTATCCAGATAACTTCTATACCTGGAGATGCAATCCCAGTCTACTCTTTGTTTGTTGAAGATCTCTCCCTCATGGTAGATGCATCATGAACGAATATGTCGGAAGTCCAAATAATGATATATAAGTTTTGTTGTTTATCAGATATGAGAGTCAATTGGGGTAGCAAAGCGTTGGGATGGTGGATTCATCACAAAGGTGTCAGGCCCCCAGAACAACCTCATATCAAATGGTTCCCCATTGATGCTCCGATTCGAGTATTAGGAATATCTCTGTCTGGGATGGGAAAACCAAAAACAAATAATGATTAGATAACACAACAAGCTCAAGTTAAGTTTGATCTCTGGAAATACAAACATTCTTCACTATTGGGACGAACTCTGATCATTGATAATGTCATCCTAGCCTCAATCTGGCCACTAGATAAAGCAACTTCAAAATTTTTCCAACAGCAGTTGTCAGCCTTCCTATGGAGGGGCAATCATTAGCTCAAGAATGTAATCAATAGAGTAACACAACAATCAGTTATACAGCCTAAGACAAGTGGTGGTTTAGGGATAATTGACCCAGTTACTCAACTTTTCATTCAATAGATCAAAAGATTGCTCTTTAACCCACAGACTCTCTGGTCAGCACTAACATGGGAACATATTAAACGCTTAGCACCTGAAACAAGGGTTAGGGACCATACAAGTGATTTATCCTCTGAATTATCCTCTGACAAAATAGTCGCAAGGAATGATCTGAGTAATGATTCCTTTTGGATTACACGTATCGAAACTTAGAAAAAATTGCCTGTAACTGATAAGGTCTCCCAGAATGATGGGAGGAAGTTAGCCAACAATCCGTTTTTAACAATAGATGGATTAAAGACACTCAAGGATGTGTCCTTTATTGTATGGACTCTTCCTAGAATGAATGGGTTAAAATAGGAGTTCTGAGGATAGTAGATATTTGGAATTGTGAGTCTAATGACTGGATTTTATTCTGCAACGCTAAAAAGATATCTCCGTTATTTTAATCACCCACAGGAGGCACTTGAGAAATTAATTGAGTTAATCCCCTTGGAATGGTTTCAAATTCTTCATAAGGGACCCATACTGGAAATTAATGATTGGGTGACCATTAAGGCCCATCCAAAATAAATTGGTAATATCCTAGATAAATTTCAGACTAGGAACATTCTCCTTGAACTTTATGATCTGCTACATGATAATACTTTTCACCCTAAAAGTCAGGGTCAGATCAAATGGGTACAAAGTAGACAAATTTTTAGAATTATAGTATTGAGAAAGAAAGATCAATGGTTGGCCTTTAAACCGGACATTCTCATATCTAGTTTAGCACTAGACCCAATCAATTGGATATGGAAGTCTCATAATAAACAAAATAAAGTTGACAGAAATTACACACGTCACTTACATTCTCTTACAGTAAAATCTACATACAGAATATTAAGAGTGGAAATCAACCTAAAAGACAAGGCATCTGACAGATGGATGAAACATCTCAACCTCAACAGAGAAGATGTAAGATCAACCGAGTGGTTTAAATTAATGAAATTCAAACCAGCGAAGATGACATCTCTTCAATGGCAAATTGAACACAGATGTCTTCCCACTAATGATTGGATAATAGATAGATCTTCCTTGGAACATAAAGGAATTGCCTCCAAGGGGTGTAAGTTTTGCAAATTTGTCTTCCCCAGGAGGTTGATTCCTGAAACTATCTAACATATTTTCTTCAATGTCCTAGAGTTATAGTGGAACAAAATTTGGAATCGGTTAGGCCCACAGATGAGATGGTCATCGCAATGAAAATCAATATTTTTGGAATCATGGATTGATGAACCATATGATGACTTTACACGAAATCTCTTCACCATGGGGAGAAGAGCAGTCATATGGGTCATTTGGATGAGAAGATGCACATACGAAATGGAGGGAGCCCGCTTAGATGGACCCAAATTTACTGAAACTATTAAATTTAATTTATCTGTCCAAACAGAAATTACAACCAAATGAGAACAAGTGAAAGAAAAAATACAACACTTGTCATCACGAGACGAAATTCACAAACACATCCAAAAATTTAGTACATGCTGGCTTGGAGGAAACCAGGGGGGGGGGGGGGGAAAAGTAAAATGGGAAGGGGCTACAGGAGGGGATAATGAAGATATCAGGAGAGACTATAGAGTAATACATGAGGATTGGACAATGGTACCCATGCGTTCTCCAGTTGAGTTCTCTGACCCCTCTCCTCCTTTGCCATCGACTATGGTTCCAAAATCTTGGTTTGGGTATGATTAAAGGGTGAAGATATCAGTCTGGAGTTTCAAGGGCTCTTGAGTGAATCAAGACCAAATAGTAGTGCTAGATCTGGCGTCCAACAATGGATGAAGAGGTGATGATGCACAAAAGGCTACCTCTAATTGTGAACACTCTCATTTTCCTATTGGCAAAAAAAAAAAAAGAAAAAAAAAAAGGGTAGGCGGTTATATGGAGACAGCCACTGTTTGGCAACCCTTTCATCATGGACGAAGTAGGCAACCTTTTTCTGCTCACCGCTATCCAACCGAGCGGAGCTAGGCCGCATCGGAGCAGCTGCAGGCCAAGTTGAAGCACGTAAGGAACATGGACAAAAAGCCCTGCCAAGTGATAGATGGTCTTCCTCTAGCTTAGCAGCAAACCCTCAAAAACGGCCCGACGATTTGACCACAGGACTGGGTGGTCAGGTAGATTGACCTGCCCAGACCAGCGACTGTCTACCAGGTGCACAACACTGAAGGTGGGAGGTGCACATTGAAAGCCTTTACACTACACATTCCAGGAGTGCAGTTCCCTCAACTGGCCCGGAATGAAGACAGAACTGTGGGCGAGGCTGATAATGTGAGAGCGGTGGGTGACCGCGACAATGGCTACCATGCATATGAGCCTGCCACGCCCATTGCCAGGTTCCCTTTGCCCTGGACGACTGGGAATGGATGGGCCTTCGAGACATCCGTTAAAATTGGAACGATACAGAGAAGATTAGCATGGCCCCTGCGCAAGGATGACACGCATAAATCGAGAAATGGTCCAAATAAAAAAAATAAAAATAAAAAAAACCATGCAAATCTGGGATTGCAATGTCAAAGGGGAGTGCAGAGCATCTCGTCCACAGCAGCAGATTGGTCAGACAATTTCACAGAGATAGGAGCGAGATTCACCGTTGAATCCACAGCAGCTGAACAGCCTCCCTTGGGCCAAGTATTCCAAATAATGCCCACAAGCCTCATGTCCCTGCAATGGCAAATCTTACACCGTCCGATTGGCTTGTCTCAAGAAGAGACCTTGAGCAGAAAGGGGTGCTGTCCTCCATCTGCACCTACTGTGGCAGGGTGACCGGCCAGGGCAACACTCGAGCACTGCCTGCTGGCGTGTCCGACGGTTACCCAAATATGGAGGTTGTGGGACACGGCGTTCCGTTCACTCACGGACATCCATATCCCATGGGGCCTGGGCCTCATCCTGCTGGGCAAAAATAAACACTTGCTCGTGCGGTGGACTCCATTTGCCACTAATCTCTTCTCAGTTCACGTCCTGATGCAAGCCTGGAGAGCTGGGTGCTCCTTTGAGAGAAAAGACTATCAGTTCCATCTGCAGCAATCACAACAGGCGATACAAGAAGAGATCAGATCCTGCACACAACATGTCTGGAAGACTATGAAACAGGACTATCACGATGAAAGAGACACCACTCTCATGTCCTACTGCCAGATCTGGCAGGATCCGCACCATGCCTTCCCCAAACCGTTAGATGGCCTCAACGCCTCAACGTACGATGGAAATGTTGGAGGGTGGACGAACCCTCATGGCAAAGGAGACCACTGGATGACTTTGCAGTCCCGAACCTCCTGCCCAACTTTCTGTTGATCCCTCAGAACCCCCATCATACAATGGCCGCTGCCCCTGCCCTGCAGTAACCCCCTCCCGCCTCCCTCTTGCTACCCTCACCAATCCCCTACCATCCCACCATCTCTACTGCCGCTGCGGACGATTGGGACATCTGGACGTCTTGAGGCCACTGAGCAACCGGTAAGAGGACAAGAGAGACAATCGACACGGCATGCGAGAGTACAATACGTGCAAAAGCTGCATCCTTGAGTCAGTTATGCACTCAGAGACTCCCTGCTGCCGGTTCTGTTCGGGAAAGTGCTCAGACTGACTACTGGAGACATATGGGGACTGGGAACCTTCTACACTAAGGGGTTCTTCTGTTGTGGTTGTCTATATACGTAAGACCTGTAAAATCTACAACTTTGGCCCTTTCGTAATGCAATGCTGTGAAATGGACACTGGACCCGGTTTCCAGCAGGTGCAGCTCCCCACCAATGGAATGGAGCCATCCAATAACATGGGGCCTGTAGAATGGGTGTCTGCTCTTACCAGCACCCCTTCTTCAAAAAAAAAAAGGAAGGATATGTGCACATAGTAGGAGCTAGGGGCTGCAAAGGGATAGGAAGGCCACAGATTTTTGCAGCCCTAAGGGGAAGACGGTGCTCCACATATGGAACCGAGATGGCCACAGGCCTGACATACACTGAACTACTAAAACGATGTATCCAAGGGACGCTGAACCCGGTTGCCAGCAGGTGTCCGACAGGCAAAGCCTCAATTCTGGTGCTTCCCTAACATCACGTGGATGATGGCCTTGCAGAAGGCCTTTCCAAGAAGAAAACAAAGAAAAAAGAAAAAGAAACGGATTGATATAGGGAAGATTAGCATTTCCCTTTGAAGGGATGAGACACTTAAATCGAGAAATGATCATAGTCCTCTGGATACCCCTGATCGGTATTAGCGGGGTCTATGACCAACACGGGTGTGAGTGTGAGCGCGAGTGGGTTGTGTGTGGTGTGTGGGAGAGTGTTGACCATATCCTCTGCTGCTACTCTATGAAGGGTGGGGGACGATGAGAAAGGGAGGCACAGCTACTGGCAGGTCTCGGTCTTTGTGTTAGCCAGACCCCCACTGGCGGCCCCAACCCTATACCCTAACCATTAGGGGCAAGGGGCAACATGAAATCTCCCCTTCACAGAGAGAGGAAACTATGCTTGCAGGGGTCCCCTCTAGATAGTCTTAGGAGTAGGTAGTGGAAGGTAAAGAAACAGAAGTTGAGAGAAGAATATAGGGAAAAAATAATAATAATAATGATAACAAATTTGTATACTGTATTCAGTTCACGGATATTGTCCTTCCACTTTTTGGAGAGCCATTATCAGGGAGGTCCAACTTACCCGGAGCCCTCGTTACGAAGATCAATGGTGCGGAGAAAAAAGGTAACAGACACTCCCTCTAGTGCTAGTGGTGCTGATAAGTGCAGACACTGCTATCACCTGGGGAGAGACTCCATCTATTGGAGGGGAGCATCACCTGCTGGAAAACGGGTCCAGCGTCCCTTGTACAGAATGAATCAGAAAAAACAGACAACTTTGCAATGAAAGTATCTGGGAAAAGCCTGCCAGCATTGATTACTCTGGATTCCAGAGGATTAACTAAGCAGGTTGCTGAAGGGCATTGAAGGGCGCTGCTGATGTCGATCTTCTCTACTCCAGTTATGAAGGGCATCTATGATGTAGCAATCTCCCACCGCTGGAAACCAGTTCTCGCTCGCATCCAAGGCGTGGGAGACGCAGTGGGGACACTGGGGGGCACCAGCAGGACCACGCATCTGTCCGCCCTTCTCTACACTGGACTCAGATCCGGATTGCAGGAGATGTTCATCCGTCCCAGTGCACTTCCGTTATATATCCGGAAAATGAGCTTGGCTATATCGGCCTACCAGCACTGATTACCCTTATCATCAGGGGATTGACCGAGCAGGTAATATAAAATCTGACATTTTGCAAATAGGGGTCTGGGCACCGGGGCACGACCTTATTGTTCGTACAAAAGAATTTCTGCTAAGGAGAGGGCGTTAGGAGGGAAGACCTTGCTCCTGGTTTTTTTTTTTTTTTTTTTTTTTTTTTTTTTTTTTTTTTTTTTTTTTTTTTGTCTGCTCCATTCTATTGGTTGGGAGCTGCACCTGCTGTGACCGGGTCCAGCCTGAGAAGAGACAATTCACCACCCTCTCCCTTTGCACGAGGACAACTGAGAAAAATATTTGCACCAGCACCGTGCGCCGGACGGCATGCGGCGTGGCACCTGCTTGTGCGCTGTACCAGCCGCAGGTTCCCTTTTTTTGTTTTTTCTTTTGCTGTTGTTGTAGATACAGAAGAGTGCAACACCTCAAGGAAGTATCTTTCCAAGTACCGGCCTACAGATTTTTCTTTCCTTCCACTTGGGAAGGAGAACTAGCCTCAAAAAGTTGTCTGGGACATCAGTCTTGACATTTACGTAACCGCATTACCCTCCCACTAGGTTTTTTTTTTCACCCATCCCACAACAAATATTTTAAAGGCACGCAGGTGACCATTGACACAGCCACACGACGGTTTTGAGACCTCTTTTTTCTCTTAGTGACAATTTCCCCCTGTACGCCACACCGTGCGGCGTGCGGGTCCGTTCCCCGCATGTGCCTCTCATTTTCCCCACAATGTCATGTGCCTCTCATTTTAAACCGACTTGTTCTAGGTCGTAGCCTTTTTTTTTTTTTTTTTTTTTTTGAGAATAGGGCCCAGTGCCCAAGGCTGATATTACCAATATGAATATTGAGGCCGGGGTCCTCAGCCTGGCAGAAGGGACAAGAAGAAATGTTGCAGCCTCGACCAACTAGACACTAAAGTCAGACACACGGGTTCCTTCGGCCTTGTTTCTGTGAATGGCTGGGCAAAAAGTGCCAGAATTTGTGTCATCATTTTACCCCACAGCTAGTCATGCTCACATGCTTCGCAACCATTGGTCGGAAATCCACCACCATTATGTCTTACGCTCTTTTGGCCTTTACTTTTTACCTACAACCCAGTTATTCCATCAAACTCGATATGAGCATTTTTTCAAACACCACCCGCCTCACATGAGCACACCATACATGCTCCTGAAGCAGAGTGGAGTAAAAGGTACCCTTTTCAGTTTTGCAGAGTGGGTGGGAACGGAACCTAGTGTACCTTTTCCGGTGTAAGTCGGGCACGTGTCTACTGGAGCAATCACATGATGGCACGCCTACAATGATCGCAGCAGCATTGCCTTCACTTTCTTTCTCACCTACTCATCCCCACCACCACTCTCCTCTCTCTCTCTCTCTCTCTCTCTCTCTCTCTCTCTCTCTCTCTCTCTCTCTCTCTCTCTCTCTCTCTCTCTCTCTCTCTCTTGCACTTGGTTCTTTCACTTGTTTTTTTCACGGACAGTCCCAAAATATAAATGCATTTTGCTGTGTGATAACTTCCGCAGGTCTGAGTTGCAATGGACAGCTTCTGCCAACTCAGGTACTTTTGGGCAGTGGACACTGGATTGGTTCTGCCAGTAAGAGGGTTCAAGGCCAGCTCAGGTACTTTCACCCTAGGGACATTTTTTTCTAACGCATTCAGTCATACACTGAGCAGGCCACAATTAAACCACCGGCAGTACTTCCTAGGCACTTTACTACGGGGCTGGAAATGCGCTGCAAGTCAAAAGAAAATGCACCATCTCGGACCCTTGTTTTGGTGGGTGCCACAGGCCATTTTGCTCTGCTGGCCAGCCCCAAAAGTTGCCACAGCATGCAAGCCCCAACTTTGAAAAAAAGTAACTGGATAACGAACTGGTGGTTTAGAACATCAGGTACACCAACGGGAAGGTACACCCATAAGGCTACGATAACGTGAAGCTGCCAATTCGCACTTGAGCCCGCCCAAAAAGACAATGCTTTTTTTTTTTTTTTTTTTTTTTGAAGGCCCTTGTGCAAGACCTCTATCCTGGTGGTGGTAAGAGAACCACCGGGATTGAGGTTTTGCCTGGCAGGCCACTCCATCTATTGGTGGGGAGCAACACCTGCTGGAAACCGGGTCCAGAGTCCCTTAAGTACATCTTTGCAAAAACAATACATCAATGAAGGTAACGCCATTATGCTGGAAACTGGGTCCAGCGTCTCATATCCAATCTGCCCTTCCATGCCTAACCTGCAGTAGGGTCGGATTGGGGGGGGGGGCACCGGGGGGCACCAGTGGAACTCCCCTCCCTTTCCTAGCCTCTGCCATCCACCAACTATCCTCATGGCGCCATTTGACTAGATCACCAGGAAGCAGGCTGAAGTGAATTGAAATGGAAATGGTGGAATCAAATGAAAACAAAAGGAAACAGCTGAAATCCTGTTGCTCCTTGCAGAGCTCTTCAGCTTAGCCAAATTACAGCAAAAGAAAAACTGACAGGAACCTGTGCTGGACACAGGCTGAAACCATTAGAATACAGACTGTAATAAACTCCATCACTAAAATTCTGTCAATTCTTACAGAGTTCTTACAGAGTTCTTCATCACCTGAAAACGAGTTGCAGGAAGATCCACCACCTCCAGCCAACTCACTTCAGAGGACTACTGACGAAAGCCTTGGGTAACTGAGGTACAGGCTAAAGCACCAGAATACAAGCTGTAGTAAAGTCTGTAGTAAAATCTGCCAATCCCTACTTGGTAAGATTCTGTCGATCATTACAGAGCTCTGCCGCACTAACTCATTTCCAAAGAGTGCTGGTCAAAAAACCTTCACTTATCTGAAGCACAGGCTGACGCACCAGGATACGAGGTGAAGAAAAGATCTACCACTCACTACGGTGCTCAGAGGCTGATGTAGTGCTGGAGAGCAGGGGGTTATGCAGGCAGCTGGATTTCTGCTAAGGAAAGTGGGTGGGGGGGGAAAGGGTCTGCGAAGTCCTGAGCTGCCCGTAGCACCTCACCCGGATCAACCTTGGTCCAATCATGGAAGATTAATCCCTTTCAATTTCTAGCCCGGGATCCTCTTGAGACCCCATTTCAGACAGGACTCTTCTGGACCACTTTACCTCGGCCACCCATCCCTCCCATTCCTTTCCCAGCCATTTCTTGCCGAAGCCCGAAATAGTTTTGTGTATGTCCCTCCGGTTGTGCATTTGATCAAGCTTATCTTTGACAGCTTTCCATTGGGACGCAATTTCATATTGGAATAATGTCTTGATTTGTTCCATAGCTTCTCCCTCTACTACCTGCGCTCCTTCTCTCTCGAGGATACATCTCTTCCACCATATAGCCCATAGGACGCTCCTTCTGCCCAAGTTGAACATATTCACCGCAAAGCTATTCTCCCGAATTTGTGTATAGTACCCTAGGAGTACAGCCCTCCAGTCCCATGGCCATTCCACCTCAGGAACAATATGCCGCCAGATCCTATCCCATGTTCTCCATAGGAGTACTGATGCCAGGCATTGCAGAAAAATATGTTCGATGGTTTCAGCCCGCCTTCTCCCAGGGTAGCACTGGAGGCATTTACGACACCATGGCAGCGCCTTCCCTTGTTGTTCAAGGCGGGTATGGTCAATAAGCCAGTCGTTAGTAGGTAAACATCTGTGTTCTATTTGCCATTGGAGCGCCGAGATTTTGGCTGGTCTGTAACCATATTGTGCAAACCATCGAATAGGCTTGAGCAGGCTGCGATCAATATTAAGCTGCCGGTACCATCTATCCTCCACCTTCTCTCGCAGCCCCCTCTTGGGCCTGAGCATTCGGTAGACCAACTTAGCTTTAAGCTTATATAGTGACAATGTGACTGCCCCCCCTTTCCCAGGCCTGGTACCTTGGGTCCATTTCCATTCATCAGGGTCTAGGGGGAGGTCCTCGATCGGGGTCATTGGGCAATACACCTTTGGGTGTCCTTCTTCCTCGATGATCCTGATGCGATAGACCCCTTTTTTCTCCCTCCATTCAAAGGGTTGCTGATTCCATTGCAGCCCATTGTCCTTCTAGATGGAAAAGATTTCTATTAATACGCGAGATGGATCAGTCATGTGTACCCTCCCCACTTCCATATCTCGATTGGGCAGCCCCACCCAGTCCCCCTCCTCCACGCAGGGGCCCTTTCTGAGGGTGGTGTACCAATGGAGGGGGAAGCTATCGATGAGTTCGTTAAAGGCTATCTCAGTAAGATGGCAGTATCGTAACCAGGCTCGCATCTGTTCCATGTTCTTCCAAGTCCTTGTCTCCTGGTTCCATAAGTCCCCCACTCTCCGTACCCCGTGTTTAACCCATCCCTTCCAGGGAGTGTCCGAGCCGCACCGCACCCTCCCTTCGGAGTCCGTTATAAGGCGGTTGCCAAAGAGGGGTTGCCTGAATATTTCTTCCCACCTTTCGGGCGCAGAACGGTAAGGGGGGGGGAGTCTCCTCCAGGTATGTAGAAGGCGCACCCAGTGTTTGTCCACAGGATCTCCATTTCTATACTTCTAAGGCACCTTCCAGTACCTGTCCTCTAACCACACTCGAGGATCGATTTCAGGTGGGGTTTCCAGAGCCAGGTTTGAAAGTTGGGCCAAGGCTAAGGGTACCCATGAGGATGAGGGCGAGAAAACAATGTGCTGGATCCAGCGAATTGTGAGGGCGTGGAATTGTGTGGTTGGGTCCACGATTCCCAGTCCTCCTCTATTCTTGGGCTGGATCACCGAATCCCATGCATCCTTCCATCCATGCAGCAGGTTCTGCTCCCAATCAATAGACTGGAGCATTTTGTGTTTAAAAGAAAAAAATGAAAAGAAAAAAAGAGAGCATTGTGTGGGAGTCGAACCTGTTGCATGGATGGAAGGATGGAAGACAGACTGGCCGACAAAAGCGTTGCAGCATCATGATAGCATAAAACCAAACACCAGTATAAGCAATGCTATCGCACATACCAAATGCAGCATAACCGAGATTCCACCAAACCTTCCCTATACGTAACAGAAGACAAACCAACACATTATCTCGACCGACCAGTGAGTAAGACAACTCAGAACCACCCAACGCGGGATGCAGAATTAAGCAGTGTTGCCCGAGCTGCGACCACATGCTCAACAAAGCTCAAATACGAAAGACTAAGCGATGGACCCTGCAGAGCTCATGAACTTACTGAAACTTCCCACAATCTAGCAGTCGTTCCCCTACCAGCTTCAGCTACTCCGCATGTAGCATCATCAGAAGGAATATCAATCCCGAATTCCACTCAGAAGAGCTCGATGAAGGAAGCTGATTGCTTGCCCTGCGTCCAATATATATTAGTCATATCCCTACCCTTAGACGAGCAAACCCTTCCATCACCCTTCGATCAGCCCAAGAGAATAGATACATTAAAAGCGTAGATCACAGCAGTCGTAGCTGGCCAACCCGTGAAGGTTCCCTAAACCTTCGAGAAAAATCATGCACTCATTTTACATCACGGCGCTTGTAGCCGGCAAAACCCGTGAAGGCTCAATGAACATTCGAGGAAAATTCTTGCACACATCTCAACAAAAACAATCACAAGAAGTCGAAAGTCGAACACACAAGCGAATACGGATCCAAAGATCCAATCCGATGTCGACCATCAACCACGAGGCAAACAGATGTTCGATGAGCTATGGGTTATGCCCCCTTCCTCAATCAGAGGGTCGCCCTGTCACCTACATAGAGGCCACCGTTCTTGAAACGGCTTCGTGTATCAGCTCCCAGAAGAGATGTTTGAGCCAATCGCTCAAAGTTTCAGGTCTCATAACAATGGCAGCAACCCCCGTTGAAATCTCAGAGAACCAAGGGTGCAAACCAACCCATCACCGACACTTGGTACGGCGCTTGTTCCCGCCCATACTCCCACACTCGCCACTACTCCGTGTGCCCAATGCCACCCTACATGCCCCGCTCCCAGGAATGAGCACGCGCGAAATGAGGTCGGGTTTCTGGTTCGACCAGCTATACAAACCCAAGCGTGTCAGTCCATCCAAGGCCCTCTGGCACCCCGAAGGTGCCGCCCTGCCTCATCAGAAGAGGTCAGTCTGCCAAAACTGCAAAACACCTATGTACGCACTGACCACTATACCGACTAAAGTCATAAAAAGCCCCACAAAAAAATTAAGAGCCGATAAAATCAAAGGCAACCCTACCTAGGTAACAAAAAAGCCCCTAGACTAAACCTAAAAAGGCCTAATGTCCAGTTTGGCAAGTCTGCCAAATCCCTCAGGACACCATTCGTGCAGCTATCAATCCGTCTGGTGACTTCACCTTCTTGACAAAACGAGATAAAAACCGAGCAATCAATACCAAACTCTCTTTTTTCATTCTCTTTCTCGACCTATGAAACGGTTTCACAGGTCCTAGGGCTCAATCCCTAGATCTATCCCTGAACCCCTGTAGAACTACCCATGGACCCTATGTGCCTTGAACCCGTGACCTGTTTCCTAAAACATAAGTTAGGTTTCGTGCGTATATGTATTGTCTTGACCCGGAGACCTTAGGATTAGTGGTTGAGGGTAAGTCCTGTAGGTTAGCCCTCGACATAGCAAAAGGACAGTAAAACGTAGCCTAGGAATTCTGGAAGCCGCTACTTGGCTCTTCAAAGCAGCAGAGGTCAGTCGTCCGTAGACGAGTGACCAAGAAAGAGTCTAGTCCTGGCCTAGTCAGCCGTACCAGTCCAGCTTGTGTAGTCAGCAAGTACCAAGTGGGGCAGCACAGAGCACCGAGGAAATAGTATAAATAAAGAGGCAGCGTCAAGCCATTCATTCATTCGCCTGCGAGCCATACGGAAGCACTGCTGAAGCGACTTGTGTGTTGGAGGTCTGCAGGAGCCCGAAGGAGAAGTGGGCAGTGGCCATAACCGCTAGAGGAGGAAGCCCATAGGGGGCATAGCCACCAGCTTGTTGACGACAACAATAGTGTGTGTGCGTGGGCGCGTTGACATTAGGGATAGATCCTAACGTGTATGTATCTGCGAGTGAGTGAGTGCAAGTGTGTACGGGTGGGAATGAAGACTAGCCTTCAGACGCCACAACCGCAAGTTGTGACAAGTCAAGTTTCTGGCCAAGGGCCATATATCTGAGTTATCTATGTGGGCGATGTGCACCATCTCACGCTTGTTGCTGATTCTGCCTTGTAAGAGTTCTTCTGCCATCTCCATGTGTATGCATGCATGTTGAAAGAAGTCAAGTCTGATTACAGAAGTACCATAGCAAGTTCCCGTTGTCTGCGTCATCGCACCGATTGCCGCGAAGAGGAAGAAGACTGCAGCGCGAAGAAGAAGAGATAGAGAGAGGGACTCCTGCGAAGAGGAAGAAGATAGTCCCCCATAGCCACCAAGCTCGGAGGGAGAAGAGGACTAAGTGGGACGAAGGAGCGGAAGAGAGAGAGAGAGGGAGCAAAAAAGGTTCCAAAGGTGAAGACGAAAAAGAGTCAGCCACAACTGAGCTCGAGGACAAGGAAGGAGAGGTTGACGAAGGGGAGGAAGCCACCATAGCCAAGCGTTGACCGACGAGCATTGATGGCCAGGCGTTGACCGACATTGACCCGCGAGTGTTGGCCTGTGTCCATTGACGAAGTTGGAGTGCGACGCGGGGAGCGGTATACCCCTCCAAGCCCTAACCATTGTCCCATATGCCGTGTGGAGGTTGCACACTCACCTTGGTACTTGCTGAAGAGTTTGTCATCTCTTTCTTCATCGAGTCACTCCTGTGCAGGCCGATAGGCTCCATGTATGTGGTTTGATAGAGGTTGTGGGTCAGTGTCTGCACATGACTTAGTAGGGGTTGAGGTGTATCTAACACTGGACTACCTGGGAAAACACCCCAAGGACAGGTACAGACTAACAGGTTGCTCTGGGTGGTACATTATACCCGAACTCCAAGTTGTAGAGGGAGTATCCACTCTGTCTAAGTCTTGAGAGGACTTTGGTTGTGATCGTCATCCTACATGCCACATTAAAAAATTCATGAGGAGTTCTAAGGGACCTCCTTAAAATGCCTCCCCATCAACCAATATGAGTGGAAGGGTTGAGATTCCCTGATGCTATTGTATTAGGGTGTGTGGTGAAGGAGTTGGTGACGTCATGATAATAAAGCTCACATCATCTTCTTCTTAATCGACTATTGCTTATCATGTTTTGAATAGTCCTGTAGTGATAGAATAGCAGTAGCTTAGGCCAGAATCGAGTAGTTGACAGAGCGTCAATCTGAAGCGGAAGCCAGGTGTGTTTTGGTGACTGTGGTTGTGAAAGCATTGAAAGGTTGTTGAAAGAGTGGTGACTGTGGTTGGGAAAGCACCCGATGGTTGTGGTAACCTGCTTGAAGTGGACGGGAGACCTTTGGAGTCCTTTATTAGAGAGTCAGTACAAGGGCAGTAGATCTAAGTGTTGGGAAGTGGAATCGCCAGTGACTATGCCCATATCAACATGGTGACCACCAGGACGAAACCAACACTTCTTCATATGGTAAGGCACAACAGGAGAGAGTTGCTGCAATACTCCGTTAGAAAACGGAAAAGATGAAGGAGTCGATCCGGCAGGCCAAAAAACTGGCATTGATGGAGAAAGATGCGGCAAAGCATAAGCAGATGGAGGAGGAAATGAAAAAGTGAAGAGAGAGTAGAAGGCGTGGCCTCGTTAGAAGCAGAAGAAGAAGAAAAGAAAAAAAAAGTGGAAGAAAAAAAGTTTGTGCTGGATAGAAGAGGAGGAACACTGGCAAGGACTGAAGAAAGAAAGGAGAGAGGAGAATCAAGTTGGGGATTCACATTACCAGAGGAAACAGAAAGGGCGGTGAAGGAATGGGTGGCAAGCTTGTCTTTAGGCATAGACAGAGAAGATGAGTTGATAGTCCCTAAGGCTGAGAGAGAAGCACTGGAGAAGGAATTGGGGCAAGAAGAAAGTCTCATGCGCCGAAAGGCAAGGGAGCAGGAAGTGGCAATTGCGTCTCACAAAGAAAAATACAAGGCGTTTAGAGATGGCAGACCGTATGGAGAGAAAATTGAGGGTGGCAGAAAAGCGTTTGGGTAAGATAGGGGAAGACACCGACGTAGGAAGGAAAATTACCACCCTCACCCAAAGCGTGACTGTTGTGCTAACAACAGAACAATTGAGGCACCTCCGTGGGAGCATGATATTGCCTTGGAATCCCTTCGCGAAGCGTTCCAAGATTTTGCCCAAGAAATTATGCTTCGTTTGACAAACGAGATGCGCGCCTCAATAAGTAGGACATAAATTCTGAACAGGCGCAATAGAAGCTATCAAAATGGTGGTCCTCGAGGTGGAGGAACCGCACACATGACGTGAACAGGTATTTAGAAGGTCGCTTGCACGTGCCGCTCACTGTGATAATGACATGGTTCAAATATTTTGCTCTCACTCACCTCGACGATTTTTTCGCTGCACTGCAAAAACGATTTGCAAACGTCACTAGTCGAATAAAGGCGTCTGATAAGCTCCAAACGATTCACACACCACAATGGAGGAGCGTACACATGACGTGAACAGGTATTTAGAAGGTCGCTTACACGTGTCGCTCACTGTGATAATGACATGGTTTAATATTCTGCTCTCACTCACCTCGACAATTTTTTCGCCGCACTGCACAAACGATTTGCAAACCTCACTAGTGGAATAAATGCGTCTGATAAGCTCCAAACGATTCACACGCCACAATGGAGGAGCATACACGCCCTCAAACCCCCCATGGACATACTTATCATTGTGCCCGGACATGGAGTTACTGAAGCACGACTTGTCCAACTCTACCGCTCGCTGCCTGAACATTAGCAAGGGCACTTCTTTCATAAAAAACAGCAACCTGGAATGACCTATGATCTCTTTGGTAGAGAGGCTGTTGCATTTGCCCCAAGCTATGTAAGTTACCACTTTTAGGCATAAGGATCTAACCAAGGGCAAAAAGTGAAAACGACGCACCATCTCGGGTCAAGTCAAGGTCAAAGACAGCTTGATCCTTACAATGGAAGAAGGAGGTAGATAAGAGATCCCCTACGGTGGCATAGAGTGGGGGTTAGAGGAAGAGGACAGTAGTGCAGGAAAAGAGAGTACTTACTCTGTTGTCGCGACCGAAGGGAGGCCGCAAGGAAGAGGACGAGGCCTGGATAAATGTCAAGGGTGGTCAAGTTGAGGGTGGTCAGGCCTCAGGTGGTCGTGGACGACGCGGCCTAGGGTTGGCGGCTATTGAGACTGCCACACAGGAGAAAGGGATCAAGGTCCCCCGCCTAACCGTCCCAGTCCCGATTCATTACCTCCCATAAGGGGTGCATGACATCCTGAAAGGCCAAAAGGCAAGTCTTGGGAAATCCTCAACATTGATCAGAATATATAGCGGGACCATATTGACAAATATCAATGCGTGTTTTGCGGCGACCCGGGGCACATCGTCAAGTTCTGCCCGATGTATAGGGGGTTTCACAATCGTGTGTCGAAGGCAGCAAAGGCAACCGCCCATAGAGGTTGCAATTGCCCCTACCCCAGGAGTACGTGGAAATGAACGCGCACAAGATCGAAACTCACACTCACGTACCTTCATAGCAAAGGTTGCTGGCCAGTGCCTAGTACTGTTTGTTTTAAAGTCCTTGTAAATGTTTCCCTCACAAGCTTAGCTGAAGAGTTGAAGGAGAGAAGGCAAACCTGGGCCAAGATGAAGAAGGACGAAAAATGGCAGTTCATCTTAGCAAATGCAGAGATCTTTAGAGCTAGAGTAGGGGCTCTTATAGACAGTGGGACTGCTAAAAGCTACTTTAGTCGTAGAGCGCTGCAGAAGTTAAGGTTAGGCCTCAAGATCCAAACGTTAAAGCAATGTGTAGTCAGTATCCTCGGAGACAACCGCATCATGCGAATCGAGTAGTGCGTAGAGGGAATCCAAATGTACTTTCACCTAGAGCAAGGGGGGAAGGTAGAGAAAGTCCTTTACTCCTTGACTCTCCTCGTAAAAATAGTGCAGGAAAAAAAAGTACTTACTCTGCTGTCGCGACAGAAGGGAGGCCGTAAGGAAGAGGACGAGGTCTGGCCAAATGCCAAGGGTGGTCAAGCCAAGGGTGGCCACGCCTCAGGTGGTCGTGGACGACGCGGCCGAAGGTTGGCGGCTACCGAGACCGCCATCCGGGAGAAAGGGATCAAGGTCCCCCGCCTAACCGTCCCAGTCCCGATCGATCACCTCCCATAAGGGGTGCATGACATCCTGAAAGGCCAAAAGGCAAGTCTTAGGAAACCCTCAACATTTATTAGAATGTATAGCGGGACCATATTGACAAATATCAGTGCGTGTTCTGCGGCGGCCTCGAGCACATTGTCAAGTTCTGCCCGAAGTATAGGGGGTTTCACAATCGTCTGTCTAGGGCAGCAAAAGGTGGTCGTCGATATAGGTAGCAATTGCCCCTACCCCAGGAGTACGTGGAGATAAGAGCGCGCGCAAGATAGAAACTCTCACTCTCGTACCTCCATAGCAGAGGTTGCTGGTCAGTGCCTCATTAGCTGCTCAGACACTACTTGTTTTAAAGTCTCTGTAAACGTTTCCCTCACATGCTTAGCTGAAGAGTTTAAAGAGAGAAGGCAAACCGAGGTTAAGATGGAGAAGGACGCAAAAGGGCAGCTCATCTTCGCAGATGCAGAGATCTTTAGAGATAGCCTAGGGGCTCTTATAGACAGTGGGACAGCTAGAAACTACTTTAGTCGTAGAGCGATGCAGAAGTTGAGGCTAGGCCTCAAAATCCAAAAGTTAAAGCAACGTGTAGTTAGTATCCTCAGAGACAACCACATCATGCAGATCGAGTAGTGTGTAGAGGGAATCCAAATGTACTTTCGCCTAAAGCAAGGGGGAAAGGTAGAGAAAGTCGTTTACTCCTTGACTCTCCTCGTAAAAAACAATCTCTCATTCGATACTTGGAACAAATTGGGGAGCGACAGTCAGGATCGCAATACACCTTACAAAGCACGAGTGCACGCTCCCTAATCCATTACGTGGGGTCAGGAAAACCCGCATGTTTCATGTGTCAGGAGTCGACAACTCTCTGACGCATTGTTGTCTCGGCGCTCTCGCGTTTGCTAGTCTTGTAAAAAAAAAACAACTTGTGGAGCAGGTGTTCGTTGCTTATATCAAGCCAACTTCTAATAAACCAAAGGAGAAAAACCAAAATAGAAAAACGAGATTCATGCCATTATTTCCAGTTTGCTGAACAAGTACAACAATTCATCAAAGACATCCTCATCGGTAGGACCAAGACTCATTCAGCGTCGTAGAGAAATATAACCTAACAGTAAAATGCCTATGGGGGCCGCTTACAACATGTCTCTCAAAGAATCGAAGGAGTTGTGTAAGCATTTAGAAGAGTTCATCTCCTTTTGGCGTACCTGTCATATTTTACCCCCCCCCCCCCCAAAAAAAAAAGTAAAAAATATGTATACACTATAGGAGTTTTTTTTTTTTTTTTTTTGACAAAAACTCCAATTTATTTGTTGCGAGCATCACGTGCTAAGAACCGGGTTGAGCGTCATAACCGTCAAAAATGCAAAACCATTGTCCAGCCTATATGATTTGTTGGATCGGGTGCAAGGTTGTAAATACTTTACAAAGGTCAAATTTGAAATCAGGGTATCATCAGATAGAGGTATATTTTGATGATCAGTACAAGACGGCGTTTCAAACCAGATACGGGCATTATGGGATTCTAGTGATGCGCTTTGGACTAACTAACACAGCAGTCGCATTCCTGCGCTGCATGAATGACTTGGACCGTGGCTACAACAGAAAAATTCCCACGAGAAATGAAAGTTGAAAAAACATCCCATAAAAAAAAATCCTTCATATTTATAAATTATCATTCCAATGTTTGTCCAATTCTAAAATTTCCAGTTTTATTTGATAAGATCCGTCTAAATATGAAATTTCCCTTCCAACTACATCTATTTGTTCACAATGGAATGAAAGTTTACACTAGTTTATGAAATGTTTTGATTAAACTTTTAGTCTACTGCAACAAATAACTTCTAATTTAGATTGGATTAACCTCTTTATGACTGAAAATCCTTTCTTACAATGTCAGTCCAATTAAAATATTTCATGAACTTATCCAGACTTTTGTTCCATCTCTAGCGGGAAGTTCAAATAAGAAGGGATACCACATTTTTGGAAAGAATATTTTCAAGTAAGACAAAAACTTTTAAAATTCGAATTACATTTTTTAAGATGGAATGAAAATTTAAAATTTAGAATGTAGTTTTATTATAGAATTATTATTTAATTCTGGAAATTTTTATGTTATAGATAGATTTGTAGTAGTATATTTGAATTATCTTATAGTTTTCAGTACGCCCTCCAAGAAGAAAATGATCATCTGAAGCAAATATTTGAGAAGTTGAAAGAAGCCAACTTCAAACTCAACAGGAGAGTGTAAGTGGGTCAAGACATAAGTTTTTTACTTGGGGCATGTATTAAATGGAATTGGCATTAGACCAACAAATAGTATCATCCCAATGATAAAAAAATGAACAACTCCTCATACTTTAACTGAGATGCGGTCATTATTAGGACTAGCCAACTTCTACAAGAAGTTGGTAAGAATTTTTTTCTGCTATCGCTGCTCCCCTTCGCAGACTTCTAAAGGAGGAAGCAATTCGGAAGCGGGATCAAGATTGCAACTCGACCTTAAAAACGTCAAAGGCTTTGGTAATGTATCATGTCCTCAAAGTAGTCGGCCCTTCATTATCTTTTGTCGTCACTACAAACCCAGGTCAGTATGGCATAGGTGTTGTGCTACAGAAATATGACGTCAACAACTATAGACTTGTTAAGTTCATATCTGCAAGGTTACCCCCCAAAAACATAACAGCCTCGACATACGAAAGAGAACTTCATGCTCTCATGCGAGCCTTCAAATATTGGAGGAAGTACACTTGCTTGAGAGACATTTCAAAGTCTACTTAGATCATGAGACTCTGAGATGGCTAAAGATGCAGATCACGATGACACCCAAATTGATTAGGTGGGTAGTTGAAATAAACCAGTTTGACTTCGAGCTTAACCCCCAGGTAAGTACAACATAGTCCCCAACACTCTAAGTAGAAGATTCAATTGCTTTGGTTTTTTGTCGTCACTACAAACCCAGGTCGGTATGGTATAGGTGTTGTGCTACAAAAATATAACGTTAACAACTATAGACCCGTTAACTTCATGTCTGCAACATTGCCCTAAAAAAAAATAACAGCCTCGACATACGAAAGAGAACTTCATGCTCTCAGGCGAACCTTCAAATATTGGAGGAAGTACCTTTTTGGGAGACATTTCAAAGTCTACTTAGATCATGAAACTCTGAGATGGCTAAAGATGCAAGTCACGATGACACCCAAATTGATTAGGTGGGCAATTGAAATAAACCAGTTTGACTTCGAGCTTAACCCCCAGGTAAGTACAACATGGTCCCCAACACTCTAAGTAGAAGGTTGGATTGCTTTGGAGTCCTCGTATACTATCTTAACACAGGAACACACTTTCTGCCAAGGATAAAGAATGCATATTCTCATAATCCAAACTATGGCAATTTACTAAAGAGAGTGGAGGTAACTCATATTGGCGAGTCAAATTATTGCATCTCGAACGGGTTTCTCTTTGAGAAAACCAACATCGTTAATAGATTGTGCGTCCCCAATAATGAAGAGATCCGTAATTTTATCGTAAGGGAATGCCATGATACGAAAAAAGTACTTTGGTTCGCAAAAGACTTTCAATGGATCAACCTCATGATTTCGTATACATGGCCTTACATGAAAACAAACTGCACAGAATATATTCGTAGTTGTAAGGTTCCCCAGTGAAACAAGATACGACACGAGCACTGATAGGTCTCCTCACACCCTTAGTTATCCCCACAAGATCCAAAGAGTCAATTTTCTTCAATTTCATGGATTGCAGAATCAATAGGTATGGCAAAACCAAGTCATGGTCAAAGTAGACTGATTTAGCAAATATGTGTTTTTGAACCTTTGCCTTCAGAGGCAAGAACAAACTTTAGTTATAAATAAGTTTTTGACTTCTGGGCAAGTGAGCATGGGATACCATTGTTAGTGATCGGGACACGCAGTTTACAATCCAAATCTGGCATGATCTTATGAAAGTTTACGAATCTAAGTTGTTAATGTCGCCAAGTCCTCATCCAAAGATAAACGCCGAAGCAAAGCAGATGAATAAGATTTTGCAACAACTACTCATAATATATTTTAGATTAAACCAAGTAAATTGGGATGAGATGTTTCCCAAGGTCGTTAGCGCTTATAACAACAGTGCACATGTGGCTACCTGTTCAACTCCAAATGAGTTGCACAAGTTTTTCAAACCACGTAGACAGTTTGAGGGATTGAACCGGGATAAGTTTCGGAGTTTACCTCACATTACCCGAGATTTTGTTTTGCAGCACGAGAAGGAAGTCGCCAAGTTGGTCGAAAACCTTAAAAAGTTCCAGCTTCGCATGATTGAACAGACGAATAAGAATCACGGACCCTCATATCACAGGGTAGGCGATCTAATCCGGATCAAGTCGAAAAAATTCGCAAAAGAGAAAAATATCTCATAGAAGTTTTTGCCCGTATACAGAGAGTCGTGGCTTATCCTAAAACTCAAAGGAGAGGACGAACCATCACTTACCATAGAGATACCACAATACATCTATACGTATCCGATCTTCCATGCATCAAAGTTGTTGCCGTGTGTCATCAGCGAGCGGTTTCCTTCCTGGAGATCAAATGATCCGGCCAATCATGGATGGTACATATGACATAGATCACATACTGGAAGAAGACATCTTTCAGACTGGAAGTAGGGATCGTTCCCAAAAGCAAAACAAGGTTAGGTTTGCTCACCAACAACCTGAGGACGACAGATGGCTCACACGAACTGAACTTCTAAAGACCACTCCTGACATAATTCATACTTATCAAAAAGAAAGGAAGGGTAAAGATCTTATAGCATTCTCGAAGGCCCTCAAATTTAGGAGCGTGAGAGTGAAACAGTTTCACACAATTCACGCAACAATTGCAGTTCACGGGGCTCGATCCCTAGGTCTATCCCTGAACCACCATACAACAACACATGAACCCTGTGTGCCTTAAACCCATGACCTGATTCCTAAAACGTAAGTTAGGTTTCATGCATACATGTGTGGTTTCATGCACTTGACCAGTAGACCTTAGGATCACTAGTTGAGGGTCAATCTTATAGTAGATTAGCCCTCAAAGTAGCAAAAGGACAATCAAACAGAGCCTAGTAAGTTATGGAAGCCACTACTTGGCTCTTCGGAGCAGCAGAGGTCAGCCGCCAATAAACAAGTCAGCAAGGAAGAGTCTAGTCTTAGCCTAGTTAGCAGTCTCAGTCAATAAGTACCAGTGCACATTCCGTAGTACTAGGACTGGTGGCAGGGTAGAGCACCGACAAACCGGTAAAAAAAAAACGGCAGCGCCAATCCATTCATTCATTCACCTGTCAGGCTTGCAGAAGTGTTGCTCGCCAGCCTTGCAGAACTGTTGCTGAAGCTACTTGTGCATTGTGGGTCTGCAGGAGCCGGTCAACGGCCATAGCCGCTAGAGGAGGAAGACAACGGCAGCCATAACCGCCTGCTTGTTGACGACAACAGTAGTGTGTGTATGTGTGTGCGTGGACATTAGGCGTAGATCCTAGCGTGTGTGTATAAGTTCGAGTGTGTATAACAATGGATACAATGTATGGGTGGGAATGAAGACTGACATTCAAACGCCATAGCCACAAGTTGCGACAAGTCGAGTTATACTTTCTGGTCAAGGGCCATATATCCGATTTTTCAGTGTGGGCACTTTGCACAATCTCACGCGTGTTTTTGATACTGCCTTGCGAGAGTTCGTCTACCGTTTCCATCCGTATGTATGCATGCTGAAAGTGAAGTTGAAAATAAGTCTGTTTAAACCTATTTCTTTCCCCATAAAATTGGGTAAGAGGCATTGGTTACTTTCTCCAAGGAGAAAAGGATTAACGTTTCCCCCCCTGCCCTGTTTGGTCAGTATCTGTTGCATTGGTTCACTTGCTAATTATAAATGGAATACAAAACGTTTCTTACTATTACCATGTACCTGTCTGCAGAAGATCACTTGAATCTAGTTTTCAATCGCTTTGTGATAATCAGGAGATGCCACGTGTCGAACTTGGCAGTGATTTCTCTCTCTCTCTCTCTCTCTCTCTCTCTCTCTCTCTCTCTCTCTCTCTCTCTCTCTCTCTCTCTAGAAGGGAACTATCTTCTTTTGACCATCTCCCTCTCACTCTACACCATCCTTTTATTTTTATGTACACCATCTCTTATTCATAACTTTTTTTTTTTAATACACTCTCTTTTCCATCCTATGAGTTGCTCCTTTCCTTTACGTAATGTGATTGTGACGATGTAGGTGTAATGAAATTGCCAGCAATGGTGGTTCGATTAACACTTCCAACTCTGGATCATGGCCATTCCCCCGCTTAGGACAACATATTCGTCAAGGTATGGGTCACTAACCACAGCAGGAAGAATAACTTAAGCTTCGAAATAGTTGCAGCTACAAGACGATCACAGCCACCAAATTCATCTAGGTGTTGGGCACCACCCACAGCACGATTATGACGAACAGTATCACTGGTTAGGGGATTCTGCAAACTATAGCGGTACCCTTTCGGCCCGGCAATGAGGCCGAACCTGTTTCATGCCGTCGACCTGACCCTGGTCCGGTACCGGGTTACTCCGACCTGGACCAAGGCCGGTATATCTCTCCGTCCTAGATCCGGGCCGGGTTGGTCAGTCTTTCAATAGTTCACTCGTTGATAGAGTCGGACCGGACCTTCACTCAGTTGCTGCTTCGTGTGTGTACATCTCCTCTCTCTCCCTCTCTCTCTCACCATCTCCGCACGTGCCCTCCGCACGTGCGTCACATTAATATCGGAGAGGGTTTTGAACCTCTGCTCCCTCCCTCCCTCCCTCTCTCGCTATCCCGCCACCAGGGATAGCCATCTCCAAGCTCGTTTTTGCAGTTGCACCTAGTCCGTCAACGCGCCGAGGTACGTTCTTCATCCAAGTTGGCGCCTTTCTCCTCGGCAACCTCCACCACGGCACTACTCCAGATGATGCGGTCATCCTACGTCAGCGCCCCCTTCCTAGTCCTTTGCCCATCACCGTTGAAGTGTTGGCATAGCGGCCACTTCAGCGGGTAGCACCCAGGCTGTGAGAGTTTCATCGAACCTTATCAGTTCGAGGAAGGAGAAGCCGTAACAAGGTTCCCACAGGTGAACCTGCGGAAGGATCATTGACACGTGGACAGCCGACTTCCCCCTACGTCAGTGCCCCCTTCCCCCTCTGGCTCCCCTCTTTCCCAACTTCAATTTTTCATCCCCGATTCCCCTATTCCCCCTCCTTACACCCCCGATCCCGACTCTACCCCACTACCCCGCTACTCCGCGACCCCGACACCCGACCTTCTCCCACCACGAGTGCCACCATCCCGACTGCCCCCAACGCCCCCCCCCACCCGATCACGCACACGTGTGCGCCAATCCCCGCCTACTTCCCCCCCCTCCTCCGATCCTCCCTTTCCCCTCACCTCCCGATCCTCCTTCCCCTCTCAACCTGCCACGTCATCCCTACGCGCCCCGATTCCTTCCCATTACCATCTCCACTGCCCCCCCCTCCCCGATCGTGCGTACCCCGCTCGTTCCTCTTCCCTCCCCCCCCTTCTTCCGCACGATCTCGCCCTCTCTTCGACCCCACTATTTGCCTCAATCTCGATTTCCACCCCCTGCCCCAGTTGCGCCCCAATTCTGATTCCCCCGATCTTCCCCGCTCCCCCAGAATCCCAGATCCCCCTCGCGCAT